>JASDQU010295222.1:0-10593 GCA_032191745.1 Picea mariana | reverse complement strand
ATCAGAAATAACACCAGAATTGGGTACGACTACTGAGAGGGGTGCTCATTTCCACCCAATCGTAGGCTCAGCGACTCCTAACGGATTTACCACTAGCCACCCCCGAGCTGAGACCACGATGTTCCGAGACTGTGTCTCTCTGTCTTCCAGTGACCAAGAGCGAAGGTTGCAATCCTTCCTCTGCTATCACTCACTCTGCGTAAAAACTGCCAGAGTTCCCCTCGCGTTTCCCCCCTCAATCGTTTCTACCATACGCCTTATCCTCTCGCGAGGTTGTGTGCAGCACGATTTCCCTCGTGCCGATCAGGCCTAACGGCTCTACGGATGGGTGGTCCACCATCCCATCCCTCATCAAGCCATCCGCCTACTAGCCTGCGAGGTATTGACTTTCAGGGCCAGCGAGCCGCTTTTGGTTCTCCGGGCAAGTGGAGCCCAAATACGGTATTCAATTCTCGGTGGAGGTTAACGCCACCTTTTCGGTGCCCTCCACCGCCATCGTGGTCTCTTTTCTGCACATCCCCTCTCAGCAGTCTGCAATAATTCAAAATATTATTCACATTCATTGACCTCTTCCTGCAGGTCCATTTACATCACATATTCATACTTACCAGTTTGTCATAGTCCTTGGCCAGTCTAGTTATATTTACAATCTGGAGGAAACAGGGTATTACACCAATCTGTTTACAGATAGAAGAAGGTCATTTTGGAGTGGGACAACCCTTCAAATTTAATCTGTATTGGCTAAGGGAGACTTCATTTATTAATCTGGTTAATTCAGTTTGGAATGACTGTTCCCTCACGGTGCCTGGAGATGCCCAAGGGAACTTGATCAGAAAGCTCACCAGATTAAAATCACAGACTATTCTTTGGTTAAAGGATAAAAAGGAACGGGAACAGGCCGAACTAAACAGCATTGAACTTGAGCTGGAAGACCTTCTAAAACAAAAGCTATAGAATCATAGCAGCGCGGATCTTGACTATAGGATTCACTGTCTGGAGGAAGCCCGGAACAAACATCTTCGGGATGACGAGGAAAGATGGCGCTTGAAAAGCAGAATGCTCTGGCTGGCTGGAGGGGATAAAAATACGTGCTTCTTTCACCGAATAGCCTTCTCCCGTCGATCAAAAAAGCACCTCTGGGATATAGAAGATGAGAACGGAATTATACACCATTCACAGGCAGACATCAAATCGACGGCCTTCAATCATTATAAAGCATTTTTCCAGGCAACACCAGCACCTTCACTAGCAGCTCAGACAACA
Organism: Picea mariana; assembly: GCA_032191745.1. Classification (NCBI taxonomy): domain Eukaryota; kingdom Viridiplantae; phylum Streptophyta; class Pinopsida; order Pinales; family Pinaceae; genus Picea; species Picea mariana. Next base: position 9,330 of record JASDQU010295222.1, on the reverse strand, counting down.
ATAGCTAACCTTTTCCCAAAGATGGTTACAACCGAGGAGGCATTAGCATTAGAATCCCCCTATACAAAGGAGGAACTTTCAAAAGTTATCAAAGGTTTTAAGAAGGAGAAAAGTCCAGGACCCGATGGCTAGTCGGTCGAACTATACCTCCATTTTTTCGATATTATGGGTCAAGACCTCTTAGATGTCGTGGAAGATGCGAGAAGCAGAGGAAAAGTAAACTCTCATCTAAACAACACCTTTATTGTTTTGATTCCTAAATCAAATCTTCCCAGGCAGTTTAAATATTTCCGTCCTATATCTCTCTGTAACCTTTGTTACAAAATAATATCAAAAATCATTGCCAGAAGACTTCGTCCCTTTCTCTCCCGGGCACTTTCTGAAGAACAGCTAGGCTTCCTTAAAGGAAGACAGATTCTCGACGTCGTTGGAGTTTCACAAGAATGCATACACAACATAAAGAAAAAAAAACTAAAAGCCATTCTTCTAAAGCTGGACCTCAAAAAGGCTTTTGATTGCATTAACTGGAACTTTCTGCATCTCATTCTTATACAAAGTGGCTTCGGCATCATTACAACGAATTGGATAATGGGCTGTATCTCCTCGGCCACCCTTGCTATTCTGATCAATGGTGAAGAAACAAAGGCTTTTCACTATGAGAGAGGGCTCCGTCAGGGATGCCCACTCTCACCTCTTCTCTTCATTTTGATCCTGGAAGGACTCAACATCTTACTCAAGAACAAACAAGCAGACGGGCTTTTGAAAGGAATAAAAGTCACGGGACTGACACATATACTGCATATCCTTTTTGTAGATGACGTGTTGATCTTGATGAATGTTAATCTTACTGAATGGACCATCATTCATTCTATCCTAATTTCCTTTTGTGTTGTTTCAGGTTTAGAAATTAATGTCAATAAATCTGTCTTCCTAGTTTTGAATGCTCAGGATACTTTGCAATCAGAATTAAAAGAGTTGTTCGGAATTGGTTCTCTTGAGATAACAGAGGGATTTACCTATTTGGGATACTTCTTAAAATCTTCCATCTATACAAAAAAATATTGGATTTGGCTAATTGACAAATTTGAAGACAGAATACACAACTGGCAAAACAAATTGCTCTCTATGGGTGGTAGGTATGTTCTGATAAAAGCTGTATTGGAAAGTCTCCCGGTATTTTGGATGGCTTTAGCCCACATCCCTGCTCCCGTTTTGAAGATTCTTCATCAACTCATCTTTTCCTTCCTTTGGACCGGAAGTAAGAAGAACAAAGGTTTTCATCTCAGCAAATGGGAGGTTTTATCTAAACCAAAGATGATGGGAGGTTGGGGCCTTAAAAATCTACCTCTCTTTTACAAGGCACTCTCGGTTAACACCCTTTGGAGAATTTTAACAAAACCTGGCCTATGGAGCAGAGTAATCAAAGCTAAATATCTCCATCAACTACCGGTTCACATTTGGATCAGATTCGCCTCGGTTCACCCTACAAAGGGCTCATAGTCCTGGAAACATCTCTCTTCCTCCCTTCCGATCATTTTACAGTGGCTTTCGCGGAAACCAGGAAATGGAGGCTTGATTGAAGTCGGCAGTGACAGCATTCCGGGATTGGGCAGAAAAGCCATGCTCTCACCTTCTCTTCGCGTGCACCTACAAGATAAGAGCCTCATCTTCTTGCAACAGTTCTACTGTCCGTCCAAAGGGGGACTGTTAGGTGACACGTGGCTCAAAGGATCGGATCTTCAGCTGGACTCTGAGTTTATAGTCGAATGGGATGGCTACATCCAGCTTATTAAGGAAACTGGCGTGCGACTACAAGATAAGCCGGATACCCTCATCTGTACGGGAGGAGACAGTTTCGGCCAGCTCAACGCAAAAAATGTTTACCAAGATTTGGCATCAATTATCTGGAAGCCATTAAATGCCAGCTGGAGATAGAGGATTTGGAGGGACGACTAGCCATTGAAGCTCAAACTTTTTGCATGGCTCCTGATCAAAAACAAATTATTAGTCTAGGAAAAGTTGCAAGCACGAGGCTGGGAGGGCCCAAACTGTTGTATCCTTTGCAAACTTTCCAGCGAAACCGCACTCCATGTATTCATTCATTGCTCCTTCATCCACTCGATCTGGACTATTCTATCTTCGGCGATAAAGTTTTCCTCTCAATGGTCGGGTACCAGTGTTCTCGGCTGCTTTCACAATTGGTTCATTAACAACATAACTCATACAATGCTCCCTATCCACCTTTGTTGGAAAGTCTGGAAGGCCAGGAACGCAGCAATTTTTAACGAAAAGACTCCATCAATTCAAAGATTGTCAAACCACATTCTTGCTGAGGCGATCAACTCTGGTAAGATAGTAAAGGCTCTGCCCCCCGTTCGAAACATTTTTATCTTCCCAATTGACAGGGCAGTGGCCTGTTTCGACGGAGCCTCACAACAAGGAGGCGCTCTTTGTGGAGCCGGGGGGAAAATTGCTTTAAACCCCCACACCTGCATTCGCTGGACTTTGAATTGCGGACAGGGATCTAACATGAAGGCAGAACTTTTAGGTGCATGGGCATCTCTCGTTCTGGAAAGCTGCCACACTGATGAGCTGTTACTTCTTGGAGACTCTAAACTTACTATCGATTGGCTGAATGGACTTGTTGACTTCCAGGTGGCAGTCCTTGAATGCTGGAAAGAGAGAACCAAAGATGCTACACAACTGTTTAGAAAGCTATCTTTCAAGCACATTTTTCGAGAGGAAAACAGCGAGGCGGATACCCTTTCTAAAAGAGCATTGCACCTTCCATCGAGCCAAATCTGTTTTACAATATGGGAGGATGGCAACGAAGGACCAACCTACAAGATTAACCTTTGATTTGTCATCTACAATTTTATTCTGAACATCCATTGATCTGAAAGCCGATCATAGATGAGAATTCGATTTGATAGTCTGGATAGTGATGGATAGATCCAAGCATTAAGCATTTCTTCCTATGTGAGTTGTCTTTCGAGAAGACGGTTTTTGTAAATTTTTATATCCTTATGAATATAAAGAGCATTTTTTCTCGTGGAAAAAAAAAGTAAGTCACGTGGAGGCTACTTTAAAAGGTTTATTATATTTTGGAATATAGTATTTAAGAGGTATAAAGTGAATTAAAAGGTTATTTTTGTTTTTTAAATTAAAGGTGAGGTTGGTAAAAAGATTTTTTATTAAATATTTTATTATTCCTCCACATACCTTTTTTTTAAGGAGTATTGGTTATTATAAGCATTGGTGTTTTTTGGAATGTTTTCTCTAATGGCAAAGACCTAGAGTGCGAAGTTCGAAATTTATAAGTCGTGCTTTTGAGAAAAGCAAAGAAACCCGTGACCATAACAAATGATGACTAGGATGAGATGGATGCGAGAGCACTGAGTGCCATACGCCTATGTTTGGTCGACGATGTTCTGTTCAATATTGTCTCGGAGAAGACAACATCCAGTTTGTGGACAAAGCTGGAAATCTTATATATGACGAAATCCTTGACGAACAGGATCTTCCTGAAAAGACAATTGTACAGTTTGCGCATGAAGGTACGGAAATAGTTGATCATTTAAATACTTTTAATACTCTCTTAGTCCAGTTGACTAGCATGGGAGTGAAATTCGAATGTGAAGATAAGGCAATTACATTATTGTGTTATTTTCCTGCGCCATGGGATCACTTTGTTACCTCTATTAGTTTCAGTTCAATAGAAAGTATTGAGTTTGATGATATTGTTGGAGTTGTACTATCTGAGGAAACAAGGAAGAAATCCAATCTAGAAACCTCTACATTTGAGGCGATGATGGTCAAAGGAAAACCTAAAGAAAGAGGACACGATCAGAGGTATTTCTCTCGATCAAAGTCGAAGGGAAAGAAGAGAAAACTTACTTGTTGGGTTTGTGGAAAATATGGACACCTGGAGAAGGATTGTTGGAAGAAACAACAAGCCTCCAAAGAAGACCCTCCAAAAGAGACGAAGGAAGCAAACACAACTACAATAGGTTCAACAACAAGTTCATGTATGATTGATGAAGTTTTATCAATTAGTATTGGTTCACGTCATGATCAACAATGGTTATTAGATTCTGGTGCTTCAAATCACATGTGTCTTCATAGACATTGGTTTATTACTTACCAGTCTATAGATGATGGAATAGTTTACATGGGAAATGATATTTCATGTAAAGTTGTGGGAATCGGTAGCATTCGAATTAAGATGTTTGATGGAACTGTTAAAATACTAACTGATGTAAGACATGTACCTGAGCTTAGGAAGAACCTAATTTCTTTGGGAGTCTTAGACACTGGAGGATATAAGAGTATTGTTCAAGGTAGAGTTATGAAAGTCTACAAAGGAATTCTACTGGTTATGAAAGCGAAGAAGGTTGGTAACTTGTTTATGTTAGAAGGAAGAACTGAGTCAGATCATGCGACAGTGGTATCCAAGAATGACAATGATTTTGTTTGACTGTTGTTATAGGATAAATTCGTGAGTGCGGACACAGACCAATCTCCCTAGATCCACCTGGATCTAGAACAAAACAAGACAGAATACTACTCTTTCCCTAGATCTAGACTATTGAATGAACTAAGAGAAATGGATGGTGGACATACCTTATGAACGCTCTCCTTAAATCTCTGTTGTTTCTCGCTCAGCTTCAATGCTCTTGTGCTGTCCAATCACAACAGTACAAACCAATTGAAGTACAAGCAAGTTAATATATTCAATACCTAGTCTATACATGTGATCAAGGAATCATGTAATAAGATGACATCATCATTATGGGAAAGGGACATATTCATGTATTGAATTAACTGAAAGAGAAATATACAACCTGAGCCTTGATGTCGTAGATCTCCTTTCAATGGCTTCTAGTTCTGACACACACACTTGCTCATGTATGAAGAAAATCAACTACTTATAATGACCTTGCTGTTGTGTCTATCTGTTGTAGCATCAATTCTCCATACAATCATACACCAATTCTCCAATAGATTTCTCAAGCTTGCCAACTTAACCCTTTCCATGAGTATTCTCATCAATTTATAGGAGAGAATAGGTTAGTTGCTAGGATAAGAATGATCCCAATAAATCTGGAATGCCAGCCTCTGAACAACCATTCGAATACCAACTCACCCTTCTAGAAGATTCCCTTCTAGAAAGCTCGAGAATCTTAGATTTTTCCTTTGTAAAAAGATGTTCGCACCCTGTCCATGATTACAGTGCGAGAAGTTCGCACCCTAGTTGAATGCAGCATGCGGGAATGTATCATTCTCGCAGGAGAGTATATATGCAGCCTGCGAACTATCTTCAAAACATGATTTCTGGAAATAGATAAGAGCAACCCTTTTTAGGAAGGAGTTCTTTAATGAGGAGTCTGATTTGCTATCATCATAACATCATCATGACATTATCACAATGAACAAAATTGTGGATAACAGAATGCCCCCCAAAGTCTGAGAGCGGAACGAGTGACAATCGATAGACTTTGTAAGCTGCATGTGTGTGTCAAGAACCAAAAGCACATCTAATCGGAGACTTGCAAACATCTAAGCATCAGCAGAATATCATATATATCAATTCTTGAGGTAGGCATTCCCATGCTCAGATCATAGACTGATGACATAAAAGAAAAAGGTCATGGCCACCAATCATACACTGTGGATCCATGCAATCATAATGTAGCACAGCCACCGGAATACACTGTGGATCTGTGCGATAAATAATCAAGATGACATAGCCACGAAACATACACAGTGGATCTATGTGTCACAAAAATATACATACTCCATCGCAACCTGGATTATAAAGACAACATCCAGGGTCTTCAATCTCATCGCCCAAAAGTACGAATCTAACCATGTGATTACATGTGTCGAAGTCGAACATGGTAGACACCACTTGATTACCGGTCATTGATGTATACCGTTAAAAAGTGCAAGGGAAATCACCATTAATTTCAATGACTCCTAAGGTACTATAGTACAATCCATCGACTGTGAATAAATGAGTTGATGTCGAACACTCGACGGAATCTTTCGATCAGAGGTCAATGATGTAAACCCACTATCAAAAGCGAGAAACTTGTCATTGAGGCATGCAAGCTTCAAGGTACTAAAAGATTTCTAAGTTTTGACTCCGGATAATGTGCTGAAGTCGACGGAACAAAACTCATCACAGGAGGGCCTTGATGTATCCCCCATCAGCGACACGAAATGAGTAACAGATTTTGATGGTGAAATAGAGCATGTAACAATTGGACTTTGGACACAGGGAAGGTCGACACAAAGTGAAAGGATAACTGCAGATGGTCGACTCAATAGAGGTTTTGAACGGACAACTCTTGAACATATGGATGACACGACCAATGATTTGGCAGTATTGACTCAAAAACGACACATGGAAAGACCTTGTAATCAAATCGAATGAGAGGCAAATGGATTTCCCAAACCAACTTCGGATAATGAATAGGGGGTGTCATGTTCAAGAGCGACACTTACTGCCAATTAACTCAAAGACGAAACATATCCCTTTCCCACATTTTCCCCCACCATTTATGGCAAGTACCTCTTTATTTTTACGCAAGCTTGAAGAGGATCACATATGCTTGTTGATATAAGCTCATCCTTCGGACGAGTCCCTCGGAGTATTTTTAACGAACCCTAAGAAGGAGTGGTTCGGTNACGAAGGTTTTTCAGGATTATAGAGTTTGGAAAAACACTCAAAAGATAACTCTCTCAGTGCCTTTTTCGTACAATAGTCCAACGAGACCGAAAAAGGGTTAAACTATCACTCGAAGGACGCGTAACTTCAAATACTTTAACGAGCGTGAAAATAGCAAGGTCGCTCGACAATCTTTTCATATTTAGGGAGTCGTGAAAAGGGCTTAAAGTCAACTCCAGGGGGGTTCCTTTTTCGTGTAACCACATCGAGCCCGGAAAAGAGATAAAACAACGCTCGATCACATTCTAAGTTTTTGACAAGTGCTAGAATGGATAAAAGGCACTTGAGGTTTTTAGATTAAAACCATAGAAAACCAAATAAACACACCGTACTTCAAAGGTTTTTGATCCATAATCGTCTCATTAGGTGCCTGCAAGTCATTTTACTCGCTTTCATATTAGTAATTAGGGTTAAATGGGAAAAATAATGAAATAAAAATGAAAAACCCACTTTTAATATGGTAAAAAGTAAATAAAATCAATTTTACAACTCATTTTTACCATATGTTTTACCCATTCACCATTTTAGTGCAAAAATTTCCATTTTACCTCCGATCTTCATCGTCAATTTCCGGGAGCTTTGGGGCATCATTTCACAAACCGTTCAGACCAAACTGGTAAGTGTCCAATTCCTTAGCCTTTCATGGTTTTACTTTATGGTTTCATTGGTTAAAATTGAAGTGGTTGGCCAAGTTTTGAAACCCTATGCGTGTGAAGGATTCTCGCAGGCTACCCATACGGGGCCTGTGAGAATTCCTTATTCCCGCAGGCGGGCTTAAGGTAGGGTGTGGGAAATCCACACTGTATGTTATACCCCGCCTGCGAACAGCGCAGAGTCAAAATTTTGCATAATGTTTTGACCAATAAAAACCAATTTTCTCACATTTTAAGATTACTAATTATCTTTATATGATTGCCATGCAGGTTAATAGTCACACAATGGTGCTCAAGTGGAGGGAACGTGAGCATGAAGATGATAATGTCGCTGCCGAAAATCACCCTTAGACTATTGCCGCTTTAAGAAATTGCGGTCTCTTAAAGTACTTCCGGATACCGGGCATGAGAGCCCAAGTTCGTTTATTGGAACATTTAGTCCGGATGTGGGATCCGGATCAGCAGGTTTTTAACGTCGGTGCCCATACCTTGACAATTGATATCGAGGATATCTATTTTCTGAATGGGTTATCACGACGAAGATCTCATGTTAGTTTGACCGGCAGTCGCAGAGGCAGTATGAAAATGAGTGAGTATTGTCGCGAGTATTGCGTACCAGAGGCAGAAAGACAAAAGGGAAAGGTGGCCATTTGGGGAGTGACTGATATCACTCTCCGTACCGTTCTCCTTACTATAGCTCGAATGGCAGGCAGTGCTGCCCTACACATGGCTCTACAGAGCTACTTTCAGTATGCCCTCGAGTGTCTCGAGCCCCGGGTTTTCAACTGGGCGGATGCAGTGTTACGCAACCTCAAAAAGCAACTGACCAAAAGCAGACGAGGAGATCTAAAGCAGTTTGGTTATGGATCATTGCTAGTATCCTTCTTCTGTGAGAGGGTTCCCGTGTACAGGCTTCAGGAAGATTGGCATTTTCCGGGTCCTAGGGATCCACGGATGTTGAGATGGTGCCAACTCATGGCAAGGCATGTGGCAGGACCGATTGTCAGATACGACGATCGCTTCTTTGACTGGCTTCAAGGCCAGGTTCTGATGGTCGAGGATTATGCGTATGCTGGTTTGGACTTTTGTGGTGATCCTGACCTTGTCCTTCCTGAAGACGCACAGTGGGGTGACATTGGTAAGAAGTATACCAACTTTTATCTTTTTAGATGTTTTTGTATTTTCATTATATATTAAATGTTTTTTTTTTGGTTTTATAGAAACATCCAAAGACTAACACCAAAATTTTATTGATAACATAGATGTTGGGGCACATAGACCAGCTGGTAGCTCTCCTGTCCAGCGTAGAGGAGAGGCAGTAGTCGCAGTCCCTCAGTATGTCGAGGACTGCTTGACAGTGGAGCAGAACCTAGAGGGGTTGATGACTGATGTTCCAGACATGTCTATAGAGGATATTCCACGACGCGATCAGCGTCACACCGTGGGAGTCTCTGCCTCCATGGGTCGCTTGCTCCGCAGAGTGGCCAGGACTTTAGTGTGCTATCGTGAACATAATTGATGTCATGATATCGTTATGTAGAAGCCATGAGCTTCAGTTTTGATATTTTGGTCTTCGAACTCATTTTGTAAAAACGAACTTTGATCGTTATATATATATACATGGTTTCTTACCGGCTTACTTTACACTTGTGTACATGTGTTTGATTTATAAATTGTTCAAATGTCTGTCTAATACGTAATTAGCCAAAGCATCTGTTAATGTATTAAGACTTCTCGGAATGTGTTGATATTCAATATAATCAAAATGTCTTTCCAAGAGGCGAATTCGCAAATAAACTCTTAATAATGTAGGACTTCGAATAGAGTAGACATTACTTAGCTGTAGTACCACTAGCTGCGAGTCAAGTCGCACAACCAAACTACGAATTCCAAGAGAGATAGCATCAACCAATAACTCAATAACGACGCTATACTCTGCTATGT
>JASDQU010295219.1:0-14102 GCA_032191745.1 Picea mariana | reverse complement strand
ATATACCAAGGAGACATTTTCATTTTGAATCATCTGGTACTTGAACATTTAAGTGGGGTAAAAGGAGGTTGCCCCCTCGAAGAGGCTTATTATCTGAAATTATCTCTTTTTCAAGGCGTTGAGTACTTTTCCTGAGGTTTTTCTATGCTATATTGATGTTTGGTTCTTAACAGAAGGAGGGGATGTGTACTTGGCTTATTCAATCACACATGCAGATCATGAGGCATGGTTGGTTGACTCAGGTGCATCCTTTCATATGACTCCCACGGGGAGTGGTTCTGTGAATATGAAAGATATGATGGAAGTAATGTTTTCCTAGGTGATGAATCAACAACCAAAATCATAAGACGAGGAAAATTCAAGTTGAGGCTCATAGAAGTAAGGATTAGAAAACTACCTAGTGTTCTGCACATCCCAGAATTGGCAAGAAATTTGATTTCTATAAGAAAAATGGACAATGTTGGGGTAAAAACAATATTTGAAAAGGAAACCTGTAGGCTGGTTTAAGGAGCAATGGTGTTGTTGAAGGGAGTTCATTTTAGAACTTTGTATAAGCTGCAAGGAAGCACTATTACTGATGGGTGTAATAGTTCCATTGTTCATGATATTGGAGCTAAAGAAGAAAAAAATACTACAGTCTCAGTAGAAAAGGTTATGTTGTGGCATCAAAGACAGGGGCATATCAGAGAGAAGGGTTTTTGACTACGACACGATAAAGGTATGGTTGAAGGTATATCTAATTGCTCTCTAGATTTTGATTTTTGTGAACATTGTGTATATAGGAAGTAGAATCAGGTAAGATTCCCCTCTGGTGCAATGAGGGAAGAAGGAATTTTATAGCTAGTGCACATTGATGTGTTTGGACCTGCGTCGGTTCCATCATTGGGAAAATATGTGTACCATGTCTCATTTATAGATGACTTCTCGAGGAATACTTGGATATATTTCCTCAGGAAGAAATATGAAGTCTTTGACAGGCTTAAAGAGTTTAAGGCTCTTGTTGGAAATCAAACATAGAAAAGAATTAAGGTGTTAAGGACAAATAATGGTGGAGAGTTCTACGAGAATGAATTTGAATAATTCTGTAAAAAGTGTGGTATAGAAAGGGAAAAGACTACTCCATATATACCTCAGCAGAATGGAGTTGCAGAAAGGATGAACATGATGTTGATGGAAAAATAAAGGTGCATGCTCAGTGGTGTCGGGTTAGAGAAAGAATTATGGGCAAAGGTAGTGGGTGTTGCATGTTACCTGGTCAATCGATCACCCTCATCAGCATTGGATGACAAGACTCCACACAAGGTATGGACTAGTAAGAAACCCTCTCTCACACATCTCAAGGTATTTGGTTGTGAGGCCTATGTTCATGTTCCAAAGGAAAACAAGAGTAATCTAGATAAGAAGGCTGAAAAGTGTATCTGTATTGGGTATAAATACGATCTCAAAGGTTATAAGCTTTGGAACCCAGAAGCTAAGAAAGTTGTATATAGTTGAGATGTGGTATTTAGAGAAATAAAAGATGTTTTCAAACGGGAAGTCCTACCAAGTAAGGAAGAACCAAAGAAAACATAGTTTTATTTAAAGGATGATGAATTAGACTCTACAGAAGAACATGAATTAGAAGAAGAAGATCCTCATACTCTAGTATTGAGGAGACCGGTTCGAGAAAAAAGGCTATTGGAAAGGTATACTCCACCTGAGTTTCGTTCAAATTTTTCTTTCTCTATTACTGATGATGATCCTAGAACTATTAGGGAGGCAGTGGATTCATAGGATGGAAAACTTGGAAAAAGGCCATGGTCGAAGAAATGGCAGCCTTAGATAAGAATGAGGGTTGGGATCTAGTGGAGTTGTCAACTAGAAGAAATCTCATTGGTAGAAAATGGGTATTTAAAAATAAGTTGAATGCAGATGGCAAAGTGGAGAATACAAAGCACGGTTAGTGGAAAAGGGTTATTCCCAGGTTGAGGGAATTGATTTTGGTGAGATTTTTTCTCCTATTGACAAGTTAAACTCTATTAGATTTCTTTTATCTATTGTTGTTGCATTTGATTTTGAAGTAGAAAATATGGATGTGAAGACAACATTCCTACATGGGGATTTAGAAGAAGAAATCTACATGAAGTAACTAGAAGGTTTTGTTGTGAAGGGAAAGAAGGAGTTGGTATGCAAGATAAAAAAGTCCTTGTATGGTTTAAAACAATCACCAAGGATGTGGTATAAAAAAATTGATACTTATATGTTGGGACTTGGCTTCACAAGAAGAAAAGAGGATCACTGTGTGTATTTCAAATTAATTGGTGATCATTTGATTTATTTGGTCTTGTATGTGGATGACATGTTGTTGATAGGAAACAACAAGGAGATTATCCAAGGTGTGAAAACTCAATTGTCCTCTAAATTTGACATGAAGGATCTTGGTGCCTCAAATTTCATTTTGGGCATGGAAATTAAAAGAGATCGAAAAAATAAGAAACTTTGGTTAAATCAGAGAAAATATGTTGAGATAATATTGCAGAGGTTTAGTATGTAGGAATGTAAACTGATCAAGGTCCCTATTCCTATAGGTGTAAAGTTATCTTTGGATCAGTGTCCCAAGACACAGGAAGAGGAGGAGGACATGTCTTGTGTTCCATATGGGAGTGTGGTTGTGAATTTGATGTATGCAATGGTCTATACTATACTAGACATTGCACATGCAGTGGGAGTTTTGAGCAGGTATATGTCAAAACTAGGGAAGGAGCATTGGACAACAGTAAATAGGGTTTTCAGGTATTTGCGTGGCACTACTAGTTATGGATTGTGCTACCAAAGAAGACCAATATCCGAGAGAGTGTTGTACATACATGGCTTTGTGGATGCAGTCTGGGATGGAGATCTGGACCATAGAAGATCTACAAGTGGGTATGTGTTTAACTTGTTTGGAGGAGCAATCAGTTGGATGAGCAAAAGATAGTCTGTAGTGGCACTTTCAACTCCAGAAGCTGAATACATGGAAGCCACTCATGCAAGCAATGAAACAGTATGGTTACAAATATTGTGTTTAGGTATTGGGTTGGTACAACAAGTTGTAAGGATAGATTGTGGCAGTCATAGTCCAATTTTTATGGTGAAGAACCTGACTTATCATTCAAAGACAAAGCATATAGATGTTCAATATCACTTTTTGCGAGACATGGTTAAAGAAAAGAAGGGTTTGTTGATGAAGGTGTACACTTTGAAGAATGTTGTAGATTCATTAACAAATTCTGTGACTAGTGAAAAGTTCTCTTGGTGTAGAGGATCTATGGCCATTGCTGCCCTGGATTGTTGACTACGTAACCATGTGGCCCCCTGTATGCAAAGAAAATAACAAGTGGGAGAATTTTGTGTACGTGTTATATTCTTTGCATGGCTATAATTAGTGTCTACGTTGCATCATTTTTGTATGGGGGTGGGATCCTCCATGAAAAAAAAAATTGGTGGTTTTTTGTGTCCATTTTTGGGCGGTTTTTCGGTACATGGTTTTTGTCGATGGTTTTCTATTTTTGGTTAAGGAATTAGGGTTGTTGACTAATCTGTGTCATTTGATTAGGGTTTTGGATCCCACTGGATCCTATATGTATATTGTATTGTAAACAATGTATTAGATGATGAATATAGAAGATGTTGGTTTTCCCGGTTTGAGTTTCCAGGGGAAAAATATATGTGTAATGTGTGTATTTTCCATTGTACCTTTTTTGTTCTTTTATTGAAAATTTGTTTGCAGCAAATACTTGTACAAGGTTAAAATATACAACTATAACATTCTATGTCAACAAGATATGCAGACCTATAACACCCTCGGTTGTGTGCACCGACACATCTATGCCTATACATGTGTGGCAACAACGCTAATTGGGTCTATGAATAGTGATAATACCGATTTGCCTTCAATAATTGAAAGTATTCCTATATATATTTTTCTTATAATTGAATGCTTTCCTATATATACAATGTATGATACAAATCATAACATATATCATGTTCAAGGAATGAGATGTCTTTAATGATCCCTACTCCAACCTTGTGACATAGAAAATATCCTAAGGCTTCATGGTGCAGAAGCATCCCTTGTATATGGGCCATCCTGCATCATCCAAAATATTTCCATTCTAGTTTTCTAGTTTGTCACATTTCAATGATAGTTATAATATTTAACAAAGGGAAAATGGATTGCAATGCAGAGGCTCGTGCATAAATTGAGGTGGATATTAGTGATGGTGCAAAATCAGTTGACATGGTCAAATATGATCAACCAATGATGATTTGGATCTAGATGGGATGTTCAACTTTGATTAATGGATTTCCATGAGGTCCATGGTCTATTAAAGGAGTATTCAAATTTAATTGTGAGTAACATTGAGTAGCTCAATAATTGGCATCCTGAGATAGCTCAAGGGAGGAATGTGATCTAAGAAGATAAAAAGGGGATCACAAGGGATATAAATAGAGAGACACGTCTCTCGACAAAGGACATCAAAGAAGAAGATTTTAGGTTTAGGTGTAGTCAAGGGTTCGAAGAGCCCTTAGGGATTGTGGGTTTGAAAAAATCAAGATTAGCATTGGAAGAAGGGTAGAATTTGAAAGGATCCAGGGTGGATATATTGTGAGAGTATATTTATTGAATATGATCTAATGTTCCAACAAACTTTATGAGGGTAGAGCACTACAATCCAATTTCTACATTTTTGATGTAACAAGCTAAATAGATTTGTAATGGTTATCGACCTCATTTTAGCTATAGTAATAAAGAGGTATGTCATTATTTGCTTTCGTGAGATTTTTTGTTTTCTGAAATAGTTTATTTTTTATCACTCTTATGTAGGTAGATCCATAACTGCATCAAGTGGTTTTAGACTAGTTATAGGTCCTACTACACTACACAAATCCCTCAAGAAAAGGAAGGACTCGATAGATTAGGTAAGAGAAACAACTTCAAACGTGTTTGTTTCTTAGAGTTGCAGAGGAGAAGGAAGAAAAACACAAAAAAATATGTCAGATAGATGTTGTTGAGGAATCTTGAGAATGCACTAAAGAAGGAGTCACAATGGACAGAGAGGTTGAGGTGCAAGTTTGGAATCTACAAGTTGTAAAGAATAGATCCAAGAAAGGGAACTGTTGGGTATATTTGTTGAGGGAGAGTCCATAGAAGAAAGTTGAGGGGACTACATTTGGGTTGCAATATGATACTAAGGGGGAGCACATGAGTTAGATCGAAGGTAAGAGCATACCTCACAAAGATCAGTACGAGGTAAAAAAGGAGGTGCAAAACTTATTTGCATCTTGGAATCTTTGGAGGGGGTTCAACAGACAAGAAATACAAAGAAGATCCATCAATGATGTTGCCATTGTTTGATGGACTATGTGAACACATCCAACAAGGTACCTTTTTCAAATGGTGGCAAAGAGTTTGGAATATTATCTACAACAATCACTTGCAGAATGAAATCATATTTTGTAAGAGCCCATATTAACCATACATCCTCCTTGCATTTATGCCGAAGACATCGCTAGTGCCATGACACTAGAGATGAATGAGAGGTTTATACTAAAGAGGTGCATCAAATTGCCTTAGAATTTGAGGACATGCCAACCAAAAGAAATAGAGTATAGAGGAGATGGATGAACTCATGACATTTGTGGGAGAGCAGACCCTGAAGAGTGAAAAAGTGGTGATGAGCAAAGATGAATGGAAGTGAAGTCGGTCAAAGATGAGTAGACCTCCATTTTTAGGTGGATATATTGGAGAGGTAAGAGATTGTGATTGTGTGCATGCCATAAGAAATGGAGGAATTTACAACAAAAAATATGCAAGCATATTTGAAAGAAAGTGGAGTTGAAGAGATATACAATTGAGGGAGTATGTGGGAACTTTTGATTCCCATAATATTTTTTGCGTTGATTTGTTTGTAGGCATGGAAGATTAAGATGATGTAAATGTTGTTGAATATGATTAGAAAGACCAAAATACCAGTGACCAAGAATAAATTGAGTATGTCCTTGAAAAATATGAGATAAATTTTGTCGATAGTTTGTGCGCAACTTTCAAGGTTATGAAAAATGTGAATGTTGCAATATTTGAGGATAATAGATAGAGAGTTTGTGACTACACAAAAACCAAATGCATTCAAAGAATGGTAGTGTTACTTGAAGAGCAATATGTGACAACTTGAGGTAGAAGTGGGTGGTTAACAATGAGGGTTTTGTGACAAGTATATTGAGAGGTGGTGTTGTATGTTTTTCTAAAAACATGGAGGAAGTGTTCTATATGAACAAAGGATATTGTGATGAAGTGTCATTTACACAAAGAAAATGTGGAATAAATTTAGTGGGTTAACATGCATAGTTAATCCAAAGAAGAGGACCCCATTAGCAGAGATGACAACAAAGAGATTGCAAAAAAAAAAGTGGCTCACTACTAGTGTATCAAGTGTTGATGACAGTGAAAGAAAGCATGGAGGCATGGCTGCAATTGTTTTCTAATATCCTGGATGCCCGACATATGGAACATTATGCATTTCCTTCAAAATTGATTTTTTCAGCTCATTGGAATTCAACACATATACCTTGCCTTTGTACATGAGAATTCCATCTTCTTTTAGCTCATAAAAATTAAATTTATGCTAAAGATTACCTTGTTGTAATGTTCCTTTTATTTTCAAATATTGCTCATCTGAATTTGTTTCTTCCATGATTTGATCTTTCATATCAGTATTGTACAAGCTAAAATCTTTGATCAAAATTAGCGAATAAGAATTGATGAGCGTTAAGAGGATCCCAAGGCTACCATTACTGCATGTTTTGTGCTCTCTAGAGACATACTTGTTGATGAGAGGATCTTAGGGATACCATTACCGTGTGTACTCCCTGTCCAGAGACCAATGTGATAGAAAGTTTTCCAAACTAGAGACTGACCATATTCTCCTATTTGTCCGTCAATGGAGAGTTGTCAATGATAGAAGTTGAAATTTTCTAGCTCGCTATGTTTCTATCAATAGTTCGAATACTAGTGTTCTTGGTTGTTGTGTGAGAAATATTAAATGGTTGTGCATAATCAAGATCAGTTACAATTTCATATTCACTATCTAGATGAATCCCACTACAACAATCCCAAACATAAATAGAATCCTTGTGGTTTCGTGTAGGCACTCTAGCAAGTCGAAGTGTTGCTCCAAAGCTCATAAACCTTGTTTTATTTACAGAGTTGGAAGTGTATCTGCATTTCCATTGGGACAAAACCATCTTGGTGATTTCCTTACATTGATAGCGAACAATTAACACTTGCAATTGATCAACTACACACACTTTACTCTTTCATTGATTGCTATGGGGAAAATATTCAATTTATTCTGGTACATAACTTTTGGAAAGAAGACCAATAATTTGGTGGTTCTTTAGAGAATAAGAAACAACATTTCAGATCTTGAATATCATAGAGACTGACATATTCAAAAGCATCGACTACACATTCACAAGAATCAAGATAACCTGCAAATGGTTCTTTTGTAAGTTTTCTTGTGCTTTCTGAAACTAAGATTGGATTAAGTCATTGTAAACAGGTGCATTTTTGGTAGAAGCTAACACCCTCCATTTGTTGCTTGCATTTTTTAGTTTGATTGTAAAGTGTAAAGTCAGGGTGGAGTTGTAAGAAACCTTGTGAGTTCTATCTTTAATATAGTTTGAGTTGAGGAACTGTTCGAGTTGTTAAAAACTCTAGTCCTCTCTTCTATGGAAAATATAGTCACAATTGACAAAACAACTGTGTAGTCTATTGTGACCTGCTTCCAAGTTTCACAAGCCAAGGCATAATTGTTTCAAACTAAGAATCGACTTCTTCATGATGCACTTGAGCGAAAGAATATGCGACATCATTATGAATCAGTCCTTGTTCAGAACCCTCTTTTCAAAGATGAAGAAGATGATGAGGCCAATCATACCAATAACCAACACAAGAGAAACTCAGTGAGACAACTCCAGAAGCTCAACTTCCTCTTTCCAAGCCAATCATCAGACCTTGGGAGGAAATCAGAAATAACAAGCACATAACCGGTTTCAGATATGAAAATGATGTCATGTTTCATAATCTGGATTACACCAAACCAATCCAATACCAAAGCGCTAGATTTCTTCAACAAAGTTCACATTCACTTGCTTGAGTTCAAGAGTAGATTTTGATATGCCAACATTGTTAGCGAGTTGGCCATATGGAAGATCAATGTTTCGATCTTCATGCTTACGAGCATTGTGGATAGCACAATCATCCTTTAGATAAGTGTTTTAAATGCAAGACAACTGTGAGAGTAAAGAACCACCATCAGTGGATTCCTTCTTAGCTATGGTCATCAACAATGAAGAAGATATGTTAGTCATACAGATGAATCCAATCTCGAATATTGACAGATCTTGTAGTGGACATATTTTCATCTTCTCACCTTGTCCCTTACAGGGGGGAACGACATCAACAATTGACAGTTAAGATTCTAGTTTCAAAGTACTATTAGTCGAGCAATAATACGTGAGAATGATTGGTTTGTGGTTTTCCCTTAAACCACCACTTAGTAGAATACTTTCATCTTTTTCTAGACAACACTTTGTGGTTTTCCTTAAAACACCACTTAGTAGAAGACTTTCAACTTCTGCTAGAAAATAATTTGTGGTCATCTTTAAACCAATATTCGAGAACACTTTCCTTTAGAAGAAGACACCAAATTCAACTTCTAGCTAACTTAGGAAATGTTTCGGGAACAATTGAGCCTAGAGAAAGGTTCCAAATTTTGCGGTCATCCTTAAACCACTAGATTGGTTTGTGGTCTTCCTTAAACCACCATCACCATTTAGTATAAGACATCAACTTCTGCTAGCCATTTGGTTTGTAGTCATCCCAAAACTACTAGATTCAGACAACACATTTAGCCATCATCAACTGTACACTTCCAT
Organism: Picea mariana; assembly: GCA_032191745.1. Classification (NCBI taxonomy): domain Eukaryota; kingdom Viridiplantae; phylum Streptophyta; class Pinopsida; order Pinales; family Pinaceae; genus Picea; species Picea mariana. The sequence goes on along the minus strand of JASDQU010295219.1, from coordinate 5,144 downwards.
ATTTCAACTACCCACCTTTAGATTTCAACTCTCACCTTGGACTCACATACACCCCTTCGGATTAAGGGGAGGGAGATTGTTGGAAAACTAATCCATGTGGAGAAGGAATATGAAACATAAAGTAAGTGTAACGGTCATTGGATTCCAAGAGACCCTTGGGAGATGAACCAAAGGGTCANTGGCTCTTTGATTCCCTGTCAGAATCCTTACAATATATCTACAGGTCCTTGTTATGATGCTAGACCCACGTGAATAAGCACCACGCACGAGCCTCCTCCATGGGACCACCACCCTGTGACCATAGGCTTAACCTAAATGGCGCATTGCATTTCGTGACCTCGGGGCTTTCGAGGCAAGGCACCCCAACACTCCAAGTTCTGAAACCTGAAATAGGGCTTAACGAACTCTAGATCCTCCCTTTAAGTGTCCGCCATGTGACCCTGTCTGGTGACCTGGGGCCAATCCTCTGGGCACGTCGCGTTTCATGGTATTGAGACTCCTGAGGTTGAGTTCCTCAACTCCTTCAATCCCCGATACTCGAAAAGGGGCTAACGAGTCTTTAGTTCCTCCCTTTGAATCCTCTCATGGTGACCCTTGGCTGTGACCTAGGGCTAATCCCAAAAGGTGGTCATCACATTTTGCATATCAGCAATGTGGAAGTCAAGGACTTCTATCCTCCCAACTTCTGATACCTGAATGTCGATAATTCCCCCTTGGACGATCAACAATCCAATTCTCTCCTCAATCAACGGTTGCGATCAAATCACAATTTCGCCTGTCGCAAATTCTCACTGCTCCCTCCATTGACTTTCTTCAGTAGCGAGTCAGTGAAACGCTGAACTCTCACCATGTGTCCTACTGATGGATGGCCGCGATGATGTTGGCTCTTCCCCTTTCAAACCTATGACTTATGGGGAACCTTGCCATGCGTCCTCTAAAAATGGACGGTCGCGATGATGTTGGGACAACCGATGGCCTGGATTCAAACCAGTGATTCGTCTTTCACGAGTTTAGGAGAGTCTTCACTCTCGTTCTCCTGGTAGATGATTCTCCGGTATGTGTGGATCTATTCCACGTGTCCTTCTGTATCCCATGGTCCAAAAATTTTTTGCGACTTCTCCCTTCACGAGTTTGCTCCTCTTCTCCTTGCAAATCTCCTGGTGTCCGGTTCCATGAACACCCCTAATCTGCTGCCACCTGTCCTCCTGACGATGGGTGGTTCCAATCATTTCAGAACTTCTCTCGTGCACTTTACCCTGGATCCAATGACTGTTGGTCCACGTGCTCATATCCAACAGTCCAGATTTGATCACCTTCTCATGCACGTTCTCGCCTATTTGGACTCTGATCAAATGGTCCAGATCCTCCCACAATCTACGGTTGCAATCAAATCACGATTTCACATGTCGCGACTTTGGAAACTAAGGACCTTTGTCCTCTTATCTCCCAATACTTGATCCCACAAAATGAACCAATGGTTCATATCTCTTCTGGATCAACAACTCCCATTCTTCCTGGGATTTGGGAGTGGAATGGCTCCTACCATTATCCTCCTTACAACTTTGCTTGATCCAATGGCTTGCGGCTATCGACGTCCGTTGAACCTGCGAAGACTGAAGGAGTCAAGGCATTTAATGCTTACACTCCTTCTTCAAATCTAACGATTGTGAAAAACCTTAGATCCTCCCAAAAGGATCTCATCCATTTATCTTCCAAATGAAGGAATACTCACTTTCGATATTTGAAACTCGCTATCCTTTTTGAGTTTCGTTAACTATGAAGGACTTAAGAGCTCTACGCTCTTTCTCCTGGACTTGACTCTTAGAAGAGTCTTCCATGCTCCCCTTGTACTCATTCATCAAGTCTAGGACTTAAATGGATCTCAATCTTTGCTAGCCTTGCAAGGAGCCTGTGCATATCTGCACTACCTCTCTCGAGCTTAACAGGCTTCATCCTCCAAGGGACTTGAAAATATTAGGAAGGTTGACATGCGCACATGAAATTGTGTCCACGGTCGACGAACACACAGTTCGTGACTCTGGCTTATGCCACCACAAGACACAAGTATTTACAAGTATGAAACATATCCTAACCATATGATTTCTTACTGGCCTAATTATACAACCAAGCAGTAATAAAAGGGATACAATATATCCTTTAAGAAATATGCACAATTCTTGAAACATACACAGTATAACCAATTTATACACAGTTACGACTAAATTACACATGGTAGGAAATCACTTATCTATTACAGGTTGTCGCCAACCAACTGACTGTGGGTGTTCATCCTTCCACCCAACCATAGGCTCAGAGGCATTCAATCTTAGCACTCTGGCCACCCCCGTGCTAAGCCATGATATCACCAGGGAACTCTTGCAGTTCTCAAGGATTCTCTCTCTATTTGAGCTTTTGTTTGGGTTTTGTTCTCTACAGTTCTCAGAGATTTCTCTCTGTTATGGCCTCGGCGAGGTTCATCAGATGCTCACCCTAGCATCTGAATCATACCCTTTTGATCATGCTCTCTAGGAGAGCTATGCACATCTCTCTTACGAGCTTCCCCCCTTACCTTGGAATGTTTTCTGACCTATCCTGTTCCTTCTATCAGAAGGAAACTCAGGTCTGCAGGTCCCTACAATACTTCAGGCTGACATCCCATGTTTTTATTCATGGGGTGGTTGGTAATTCAACCACAGATCCTTTCTTCATTAATTGATTTCTCTCCTTGGGATCTGAAGGAGGTTTTCATCCTCATCAAGGGAAATTTGAGGTTATTTGACATAATGAACCCTCTCGTATAGTTTTCAAATTCTTCCTCTAGTGATATCATGGCTAGTACTTTCAAGGATTCACCCTCACAGTCAGTTATTGGCAACTCAACAATAATACATTTACATTGTCCACATGCCCTAGCATGGTAATTCCTATTTTATGATTAATTACAAATTGGGGGAAATAGGGTGTTATAGTCTAACAATACCAATTGATTTAAATTGTGGCAGTTGGAATGGATTGATAGGTTGATTGGATTATTCTATTTCTTTTTATGGATTTATGTTAAGAGTAAGGAGTGGTGTGGTGTAGGGAGTCACATGGATCTGTGGGAAGTTGGAATTATGTTTGTAAACTTGATTTCAATGCCTGGATAATAGTAGGTTGGATGACATATTTCTTGAATCCAATCATGTTGGCGACCATCACCTAATACTTCATGTGTTGCAACAAATATAAGTTTTATATTACAACCTATAACACCTTATTGTCCACGAAAAATTTCAAAATATTTTTTGTGTGCATTGACAACATATATAATTTACCAATGATACATTCACACCATTTGTATTTCATTAACCACATCAATTGAATTCGTGTTGAAGCATTGTAGTTTGATCATCCATGCAATTTGATGATCAGTGCCAAAAACACATATTGATTGTGATAATTCTATTAATTATCAACTTAGAGAACTTTCCACCGAGTTAGGCAAATTAAACAATGATTCCACAACATTTTGCCTAATTAATTATCATATTTTTTGGCAATGAGCATGCATTTAAATGAATGGGCAATGTTATGAATGATTGGTGTGATGAAAATAATTTGAGTCTCCCATATTCATACATTCACGCTTAAAGAGAGGTGGCAATATGACTTAATATGGAAAATGTAATAAATGCATAAGCATCAACATCCATTAAGTTTCATTGTACCTTGCCTTACACATCGAAGACCATTAATGATCTGAGTTATTTTTGAGATTGAAATGAAAGAAGAGATATTACAATGAAATACACATAAATATTGCCAGAAACAGAGAAATACAGTAATACATTATTTCTATTAATGAAAGAAATGTACAGAGACTGTAAAAATACAGAGTGAAAGACTCCCTAGAATGGTGGTAGCTTATCTCTGAGAAGAGATGTGACGGCTACTCGCATTTACAAGAAGATAATTTTTTACAATGAGGCTCCAAAGGTGTAACACCCCATATTTTGACCTTAGGTAGTTAGAACATTGTTGTTTACTAATCTTAATAATTCAAAGCTTAGCATTTGTTTGGAGTCAGTTAGACTTTGTTAGACATTGAGATGTGTACCTCTAGACCTATTTGTATGTTACATGATGTATGCTCATGACAAAGATAGTTATTTGATTGTTTAAACATGAAAATTAAAATGGGTAAGTTCGGTACATGTATACCAATTCAAGTTATGTTGTGAATGTATAATAGATGCAATGCATGATGTAAATAGGAATACATTTCTTAATTGAGCTTCAATGCAAATATGGATTCTTATATAAATTTGTGATGTATCTGCATCAATATGTGTTATTGGTGAACTAACCTATAGGATAATGAGCTATGTGATAGCCAAATGACTATAGTATTGAGGTAAATGGGATGTCGTAGACAACAAGAAGATATTGTATGTTATAAGTTGTACTTACTATTTATATATGATTCAAAATATTACTATGATCTATGGTAAGTGTGGTTTTGACAGGATGCACAACTTACCCAGAGTGGATGCTTGATGACGTGACTCTAAGAACAATAATTGCACAGTTTGGCTTGATGTAGGGTGTTGACCCTAGTTCTATGAGGAGGGGTAGAGGTATTTCCCACCATTTATCCTCCAAAACCTAGAGTCATGGGAGGGTTGTGTGAAGTCACACTCCCCTAGACGTGTGATGACGACTGGTAGTTGTGTTGACCCTAGTTCTATGAGGAGGGGTGAAAGTATTACCCATCGTTTATCCTCCAAAACCTAGAGTCGTGGGAGGTCTGTGTGAAGTAACGATCTCCTAGACGTGTGATGACAACTGCTAGTTGTGTTGACCCTAGTTCTATGAGGAGGGGTGGAAGTATTTCCCACCATTTATCCTCCGAAACCTAGAGTCGTGGGAGGGTTGTGTGAAGTCACACTCCCCTAGACGTGTAATGATGACTGGTAGTTGCCTGTTGGGGAAGCCTGGTCGAGATGTATGACACTTCTGCTTATGGGTTCTATCTGGAGTTAGGTCAATATAGTTGACGCTCCATCTTAGTTTAACAGAGGAAATGATAGGATGGAAGATGGAAGTAGGTTAGGAAGGAAGGATGCTTCGATGTTAGTTGAGAATACTGATTAGGGATTAGA
>JASDQU010295213.1:0-14187 GCA_032191745.1 Picea mariana | reverse complement strand
AATAATGGTAGGAGGAGAGGCATTCTTGAGACAAAGTATCTCATCAATTTCAGGTGAGAGATATGGTGTGGTTACATCTCAACAAATAATGGATGCAATGCTTAGGAAAGAAGCTAAAATCCATTAGGTATGGTCCCTTTGAGATTATGTAGTAGGTGGGGGGGAATTATTTTCAATCGGAGTTGCCACCGTATCTAAGTAATGTTTTTTTCTTTTTCTTTAATCAATGTAGAGAATTTGAATATTTTATAATCTTCTATGATTCATGAAGGCGAAGGGGGATTTCTAGTGTTTCTAGAGAAGACTTAGTGTTATATGCGCATATTAGGGTTGACAATAACACTGTTTTGTAGAGGTAACTTTGTCAAAATAATAGGGGTAAACAAGATTTATTAAGAATTCATTTGAAGGTCCAAATTCCTAGAAAGCCAAGTTGTTATTTGTTAGAGAAGGAAAAAGATGTATTTCTTCATCTTCTTCAAAATCGATAATTTTTTAGGGACCAAAAAAATCCCAAGGGGAGGTTTGATCTAAAATTGGATCAAATATAAGATATAGAGAATACTATAGGTAGGATTAACTAAGATAGTTAATCAAGTCAACTAATTATAAGAATAACTGACTAAATGAAGAACAATGACAAAGTCAACTAGCATATCGTGTAAACTATAATAACTAGTACACATATTTTCTTTTACTACGGAATACATATCCCTAGGAAACCTGCCAGGTACTTACCCTCATTCTAAGGATGGTACCCAAGGTAAACCAGGTTTGTCAGAATCTCGAGGCTTTGTAAACATAGGGCTCAAGGCCATTACAACAATATACTCATTAAGAGATCAACATGTCACTTGCAGGAATTAAACCTAGGCGAGGAGGATAACAATCATTCCTCCCAACCACTCGAGCTAGACCCAATTGAATTATTATGATGGAATTCACATGTTAGGGAAACCCTCTAGGCACTTCCCCTCATTCCAAGGATGGTACCTAGGGTAAATTGGTTGGTTTCATTTTTGGAAACCTAGTACAATGGGGACATTGAGTGAGGCCCATTAATATCTATAGAGGCAACTAGCCTAGATTCTTAACCCCAAGACCTCCTGCTTGTAATTCATAGTCCTCAACCACTTGAGCTAACCCATCAGGCTGTGACTAGTGCACACATGTTGATGATTAGGTGGGAATATTTACTTAGATTTTATGATTGCATGTATTAAATGATTGTTGAGAGCCTTGTTAGCAATATTAACTGGGTAAAGAAATATTAGCGAGTAAGGGAATTTATGTGGCATTTGATGAACACGATGTGCATACTAGAAAATAATGTTGGCTACCAAATGGGATGTCGAACTATTAAATTTCTAATTAAAGGGGAACAAGAGTAGCTAAATTGATCTAAGTGAGTCTTGTAGAAGGTCCAATCTCTAGTCCTCTCATCCAACCCCCCCCAGAGCTTGTAGTTCACTTGTTTATGGACCTTCTACAAGACTCACTTAGATCNACTAGAAAATAATGTTGGCTACCAAATGGGATGTCGAACTATTAAATTTCTAATTAAAGGGGAACAAGAGTAGCTAAATTGATCTAAGTGAGTCTTGTAGAAGGTCCATAAACAAGTGAACTACAAGCTCTGGGGGGGTTGGATGAGAGGACTAGAGATTGGACAATTTGACTGTACAAGTCAATATAAACATCACATTAGACTTGGAGAGTTGTTAAATTTTTCCAAAGTGGGTGGAATGTCCTTGTGGAAAGGACCGAGCTTGAATTTGTTACCAGTAGTACTAGGCATTATGAAACACAACCCTATGGATGTGGAATACTAGAGGTTGTGCAAGTTTACAATTGTAAAATACTCATGATCAATTTTCTCTAGGTTTTCATAACAAATGGAATTTGTCCCCCATGGGGGTTCTCCTTAAAAATTTGTGTGTATTATGTGATAAATGTTTGATATTTTATCACCTGTTTCTTATTTTTTTAAATGCTTAGTCAGAAAATAAGTCCAGGCCATAATATTCATTAGAGATAGTCAACTAGTTTGCTTAATAGTATATGTGGAGTAGATACATTAGGTGATTTACTTAAAAACATATCAAATAGTCAATGTGTGCTTGCACCTTAAGCTTAAGCACCGATATTTTGTCATTTTAAGCCAATGATCATTTGGAAATAATAATAAAAATGACAAGTTTTATATTGGAAATTAATTGAATTAAATTGACTATATGGTTGTGATGATGATATTTAGAGATAATTTTTACCTTATATATTCATTCCACATGAGAAATATGCTTGCAAAATTTTGTCTTTGAGAGCCATATTCTAAAATTATTTCATCTTTAGATACCCTCTTTAGTATGAATATACTGACAATATCATTTTCTATTTAGAGATTCTTATGGTTCATTTAGAACCCTTATGGAATACAAGGATAAGAAATGTCAACTTTATTTGTTTGTGAGATGTTTCAATTTTGACAAAAAGCACTCAAATCTAGATCACCCCACATTCTTTGTTCTAGGTTAATCACCTTATAAGTTCAAACCTTACATAATCCTTGCAACAAAATTATTCAGGATCAAACAACATTTAGGCGATAAAACATGCATCATAGGGTTGAACAACCTCTATTAAAGATCAATACAAACCTTATCACCAATTTATTCTCAATGTTAAATGATAGAAGAGTAGTTTATTGACATTGCTTCCGGTTCTTGAGCTCCTCATGATATTACATAGGTCATTCATGAGAAATATATTTGGAATACACTCATGCTTTAACAATGCACTTAAGGTAGAAAGTAGCACGAACAATTGTTGAAGACAAGTGATTCTTGCCTTGCAAACCCTATCCACCTTGTTGACTTCACTCTATGCTTGGCCCTCTGTGTTAGGATCCTACCCTAACCCCATTAAGTAGATAGATAGATTTCTATGTATTAAGGCCATCGGGTCTATTAATAAATAAGTCCCATGTAGTAGATATAGTGTTAAAGCAATAATTGTAAGAAGTCTCACTAGAAGGTTATGTTTACTAGAATGTTCCTAGGAGGTTAGATAGAAACTATAGAAAGAAGTAGAAGCAAGGTAATGAGATGTCTTGTGAAGCATATTTTAATTGGAGCTTTGCACAATTGGAGGTTTCCCCTTTGAAGAGACGAGTGAAAAATTATTTCATCAAAAAAGGTATTTCTAATTATGGTATTTGGTTCTCCTACAATTCCCTATTACTATTATAATTTGTCATTTTCACTCTAAAACTTGCTAGACTATGTTAATTCTTCTCTAAATATTTTATTTTTCTAATAAGGATCACCACAAATGGTATCAAACCTCTTTCTTGAGTCGAGATTTTTTTTAAAGGTTAGGTATGTTTTCCAACATCTATAAATAACACAGTGATTTGTCATTCAGTTTGAAAATTTGCAATTGAGGAAGAATACACATAAGAAATACAAAGATTTTCACCTGGTTGGACACCCTTGTTTTCCCTGTTGGTACCGCTTCAAGTAGTATTGTGTCATACAACACAATTTCAATTCTATGTACCCTTGGGTATATTATAAGTCCCCTAGGTTACCCAAATCCATCTTTAGATAATTCGATCAATCATCTTGCTACTATATTTCACTGAGAAAAACACTTAGGAAGATTACTCTCTAGTACTTAGGTAATTAGGTATCACATCTAAGGGTATGATAGATCCTCCTTAGTTGGCACCATGCAATATTTGGACAAGTACAACTATTGGACCCTACATGTGTATCAAAGATCTATAGCACTTGGCACTCCCTTGCCCTCACGACCCTGGAAACCTTGTCCTCTATTGCTAGTCCACTAAATGCCTACATAAATTGTCATATTGAGAATTTGGGAATTTCGTCAACACAATAATATTTAGGTAGGAGTAAAAATCCACTAGAAGTAGAAAAGGAAAGTCAAGGTCCTACTTGCACCCTTATTTGAGACCTATATCAAAAAACCCCTTGAAATGGAATGATCAATGTGGTACCACTCTTTAGAAAGTATTTTTAGCAGATCCACCCACACATGTTGGGTTATTATATTCTTTGCAGTGAAAGTATAGTCGAGGTGGATCGACTGACAATAGAATTCTAAGGTTGAGGTGGTTTGACCAGGTAAAGAAAGAGTATAAGGAATCGACAAAAATTCAAAGGTTGAGGTGGTTTGACCGAGTAAGACGAATTCAAAGACATCGAAAACAAGTCGAAGGTTGAGGTAGATCAATCGGGTAAAGTCGAAGAATTCAAACGATAAGAGGTCGATAGGCGAGCATGTGGAGACTGAATGAAGATTGATGAAGGCCAACTGGTAGTCGACTGTAACAAAAACCATAGATTCTCGAGATTTGTAGCCAATGATCTGCATGGATTTCTAACTATTTTTGGGAACCTTTTATTTAGGGTTTTTCCTACTGTAAATAATATAAAGAATGTGTTATCACTCCAAGAGTCACCCCCATACTGCAAATGGGAGTAAGCTTGGTAACATACAAGTTGATTTAATTTGGGGTTTGAAATCAGGGATCAGGAAGACTTTAAAGAAAGGAAAAGACAAAAAATATCACTGCAGATCAATGATGGACCATTGGGCTATGGATTCATAAAACTTCTGCTCATTGAAGGAATTTAAGCTCCCTATCAAAAAAAATATTTGTATAATGATGAAGAGAAGAATAAGAGAATAACATAAAGATGAATATTCGCTAAGCATAGATCCTCTCTGCAAAGAGAATTTAGATGTGTCTGAACAGTAAACAATGATAAATAGGAAAGCTTACAACAAATCCTATACCATATCAAGAATCTATCAATCAAAGGAAAATTATCATCCTTAAAATAAGCAATACGTTCAAACAAGATGAAGAATAGAACAGAGAACATAGAATAAAAATCTGTTGAAACAACTCATATGAATCTTAAATAACATACAATTTATAACCACATGCCCCTCTGGCTTACAAACTAAAATATACAGTCATAAACATTTCTCAAAACCTGACTCCGGTCTTGGCCAAACCGCCCCCTTATCATATCATTCATTTGATGTATTTATAATCAAAACAATAGACATGTCTTGTTGATTGGGCACCTCTTCTCCAGTGTCGTGTGTTCTTCTCTTGTCTGTCCTGTTCCTTCTATTAGAAGGAAACTCTGGTCAGTATGGGCCTGCAAGAAAAACTGCCCTTTGTGGTACTTCGGGCTGACAGCTTCCTGTCTCCTCGGCCAAACCCTCCATGCTTCCATTTAAGGGGGTACTCGATTGTTCAACCACCAGTCCTTCTTTCATTAACTGATTTCTCCTTGGGATCAGGATGAGGCTTAATGCCTAGTTTGCTGCCACGCGTTGCTCTCGAATTGGGCCCTATATAAGCACGTGATTGCGGAAGTTTCCAAGGGTGGTTTGGATCCACACTGCTCTGACCCCCGTAATCCACCATGTACCTCTTTATATATACAATGGTTTTTATTGCGAGACCTCTCTAATATTTTAGTGTTCGAGCACTTTCAGTACCCGCAATGAAGTGTGGTCATCGATCTTGTCGCAATCCATGATCTNAGGAACGCCCCTCTTTTATTGCCACATGTTGCTCTTGGATGGATGAGCGCCATATGTTGAATTGAAAATCACCCGCAGAGTGGTACGAGCTTGAAGCGATGTGTCAGCATGACGCTACTTTGTGACTTCGGCTCTTCGGGACTTCGACATGCTTGGATGGAAATTTTCCAAAGTCACTTTCTCCCGGTTGACATGGAAACCTCTCGTTACTTCGACACTTCGAGCTTCAGGAGATTTTGAACACGGTCATGAATATATCTTGAAGTGACTTTCTCCCGGTTAACATGGCATTCTCTCGTTACTTTGGGACTTCGAGACTTTGGCACTTCAGGGCTTTTGTCTGGTCATTAATCCTTGCGTGAATTTAAAACTATGAATGCACGAGAGTCGTTAATCTAAATTTCACATGTGATCTCCTCCGTTGAAAATTGAACCACTTGTTTTCTTGTATTTCAAGCCCAAAATGGACTGCTCTGAATGTTGCATTTTGCTCATAGCTTTTCCCAGTGCATACAACATACTTGATCGACCTGACTTTATCAAATAGAAGAGGAAAAAAATATAGGAAGGTATGCAGAAAAGAGAGAGACTCAAATGAGGTGTAGACCTAGGTATTAACAATAACTACATATGACCCATGCCAACTTTATGTGATAACATTTGGCTCCACAGGGGATGGCACGCTCCCTGTGAGTTGCCAATAACAAGCAACTCCAGTGTCTTATCCTAGGGCTATGGGGTTACTTATTCAAATACTAAAAGTAAATTGAAAACTGAAAATATTTCACACATGCTTATTTATATACAAGACCCTACTCTAACTGATCTTTACAATGCTCAGGTGAAAACAAACTTCCACCATAGCCACCCAAACAGTTTGGTAACATAATTCTTCTTTTCATTGCAAATGATCCATAAACGGTAAGGGAAGTATGAAAACATAATGAAAACATGTTTTGGAACACTGACAATAGTTCAAATGATGGTAATATGATTAATTTTGTAGGCTCCAATGATTTTGGAAAGTTCAACTCCATATATAAACCCACAGGTTAATAAAATTTATAATAAGGCATGCTAAATTGGTAAAACGTTACCTCCTTTATTTCATCATTTCTCACATGTTGCTTGATGTTCTCAGCATGTACAGGTGGATAAAGGATTGATGTAGGCTTGCTAATCCCAGGTGATATTTGCTCATTTTAAGTGATGAACATGAGACAAGCTGCAAATTTAACTTTTCCTTTTCTCCTCCATGGCTCTCCCAAGGATCAGATTCATAATTATCATATACAAGAACCATGCTACGAGGTTCCAAACAAGCTATGAAAAAACTCTTCTCTTCATCATCTTCACTGGGATATTCATAAAAAATTGGTTGTTCTTGGTCAATATTTGAAACAACTTCTTCATCAAAAGCAGGGCTGACAAAAACCTATGTTTCAAGAACATAAATATCCTCTGCATTTTCTTCATAAGAGAAACAAAAAAAATCTTCCTTCAATTTTGAAAAGCTAGGAAAAAACAAAGAGGAATCTTCCCTAGTTTTTTTAACTAGCTTATCATTTATCTCAGCTTCATAGTCAAGAGAAATATCCTCTGATGTATACACTTTCTCTTCGACATCATAATATTCAATAGAGACATGTTGATCTTCATAAATATTTAAAACAACATATACATTTGATATGATTCTAGATGTTTCTATAATATCATTCAACACCTCTTGATCTTCATGGCAAATGCTTTCTTCCACAATAAATTCTTCATCACAAATCTGGTTTTCGTGACTAGGAGAATCTTTATGAAGCAAGGAAAACTCATCAAAACAGTTTTCATAAAGATGCTCAACTGAAAAATACTCTTTACAAAATGAATTGAAAGCTGCATGAAAACCTGTCAAACACCTGATGCTTGCAATGGGAAGAGATTGACACCAATAACGAGAAATCCCCTCTAATGAATACTTGAAAAGATTAATCTGAACATCTTCATTCACTATATGAAGTTGATGAATAAAATCATGAAAATCCTACAAATGTTTAGCTGACACCTCCCACTCTTCTCTTCGAAATTTAGGAAAACTACTTTCCCATTCATCTCTACTAGGCTCTGGATTAGGGAAATGCAACTACTTTTGAAAAATTATATAAAGCATACCTCTGAGATAAAATATTGTCCATTTCAAACCAGTGGAGTAACCAATAGATTTCCAAAAAATCGAGTCGCCATGGTGAAATATGAGCAATCAGAAAAATGTGTCCATTTTCAGTTCACCATCTAAAACTAGATTCCTTCGTTGTCATTCTCCCAGGGAAGATATCTTCACTTTCGTCCCTCACAATGAAGCCATTAATGCTATCACTCCAAGAGTCACCCCCAGACTTCAAATGGGAGTAAGCTTAGTAACATAAAAATTGATTTAATTTGGAGTTTGAAATCAGGGATCGATAAGAATTTAAAGAAAGGAAAAGACACCAGATATCACTGCAGATTAGTGATGGACCATTGGGATATGGGTCATAAAGAGTCTTCTCATTCAAGGCATTTAAGATCCCTATCAAACAAAATATTTGTATAATGATGAAGAGAAGAATACGAGAATAACATAAATACAAATATTAGCTAAGAAGAGATCCTCTCTGCAAAGATAATTTATATGTGTCTGAACAATAAATAATGATAAATAGGCAAGCTTACATTAGATCCTCTACTACATCAAGAATCTATCAATCAAAGGAAAATTTTAATCCTTAAAATAAGCAATACGTTCAAACAAGATGAAGAATAGAACAAAGAACATAGAAGACAAATCTGATGAAACATCTCATATGAATCTTGAATAACATACAATTTACAGCCACATTCCCCTCTGACTTACAAATTGAAATATACAATCATAAACATTTCTCAAAAACTGACTCTGGTCTTGGCCGAATCCCCCCCCTCTTATCATATCATTCATATGATGTATTTATAATCAAAACAATAGACATGTCTTGCTTCTTGGGTGCCTCTTCTTTAGTGCCGTGTGTTATTCTCTTATCTTTCCTGTTCTTTCTGTCAGAAGGAAACTCTAGTCAGTATGGGCCTGTAGGAAAAATTGCTCTCTGTGGTACTTCGGACTGACAACTTCCTATCTCCTCGGCTAGAACCTCCATGATTCCATTTGAGGGGGTAGTTAATTTTTCAACCACCAGTCCTTCTTTCATTAACTGATTTCTCTTTGGGATCAGGATGAGGCTTAATGCCTAGTTTGCTTCCACGCGCTGCTCTCAGATTGGGCCCTATATAAGCATGTGATTGTGGAAGTTTCCAAGGGTGGTTTGGATCCACACTACTCCGACCCCCACAATCCATCACCAATTTTCACGTACCTCTTTAGCTATACCATGGTTTCGATTTTGGGACTGCTCTAAGATTTTAGTGTTCGAGCACTTTCAGTCCCCACAATGAAGTGTGGTTGTCAATCTTGTCACAATCCATGATCTGGGAACGCCCTACTTTTGTTGCCACGCACTTCTCTCGAATGGATGAGCGCCATATGTTGAATTGAAAAACACTCGCAGAGTGGTACAGGTTTGAAGTGACATGTCATCCTGATGTCACTTTGGGACTTTGGGATGCTTGGATGGAAATCTTCCGAAGTCACTTTCTCCCAGTTGACATGGAAACCTCTCGTTACTTCGACGCTTCGGGCTTCAATAGCTTTTGAATGCGGGCATGAATATCTCCCAAAGTGACTTTCTCCCGGTTGACGTGGTAGTCTCTCTTTACTTTGGGACTTCGGGACTTCGACACTTCGGGGCTTCTGTCTGGTCATTAATCCTTGTGCGACTTTAAAACTCCAAATGCAAGAGAGCCATTAACTTGAAATGCACATGTGATCTCCGTCGTTGAAAATTGAACCTGCTTTCTTTCTTGTATTTCAAGCCCGAAATGAACTACTCTGAATGTTGCATTTTTCTCATAGTTTTTCCCTGCGCATACAACATACTTGACTGGCCTGACTTTATCAACCAGAAGAGGAAAAACTTATAGGAAGGTATGTAGAAAAGAGAGAGACTCGACAGAGGTGTAGAACTAGGTCTTAATAATAAATACATATGATCGACCCATGACAAATTTATGTGATAACATAATGCGTGTTGTATATGTTATATGTAATACATATAACATATATGTTATATGTGTAAAATAAAATCTTTAGGAATCAATAATCATAGAGGTTGTTGGTCATGTAGATGTAAGTCGAATTGGCTACAGGGTTGTTCTTGGCTAAGAAAGAGGGTATGATGTCGATTGTGTCTTAGGTGTGGACCAAGGTTAGACATGTAACCTTTTATTCTAAATGAATAAGACAAAAAGAGAGAAAAATGATCAAGGAATGTTGGTTTTCTCGGTTTGGGTTTATAGGGTAAAATCTCTGTGTACTATGTGTTTGCTTTGTCATTTACTTTCTTGTTTAAGATAAATATTTCTTCCTCTATTATGATAGGTTTAGTGTGGAAGTGTCATGATTTCCTAACATGTGGTATCATAGATTGGCTTAACAACCTTGGATCTAAGATAAACCCTAGGTTCAGTAAGAGTCATAAGTTAGAAATCTTTAAAGAATCAGAAAGAAACAATATCTTCTAAGGATGAGTGACGGTTGTTTGGTGACTGAGCATTTAAATGCGTTTAATACCATTATAATCCAATTATCTTCTATGGATATTAAAATCATTGAGGAGGAGAAATGTATTATCCTATTATGTTCTTTTTTAGACTCCTGGGATAACTTAGTCATAGATATAGGGAGTCATACAACCACATTAGCACTAAAGGACATGGTTGCATCTCTACTGTCAGAAGAAATGAGAAGAAATAACATGGAAGGATCGACCAAATATGATTTAGTGGTGAGAGGTTGACCGATTGATAGAGATAAAGGAAAATTCTCAGGTAGAAATTCTAAGTTGAAGGGTAGATCTAAATCCCTTGTTCAGTTGATGAAAATATGTTGGAAATGCGGTAAAGTTAGGCATTACAAAAGGGATTGAAAGTTGAAGGAAATGGAAGTCAGTACAGGATTTGACGAGAAGCAGTTGACTGAGAGAAAGACTACGCCAAATAAGGGAGGTGATATGTACTTGGAATCAACCAGGACATAGTCGGATCAATATGTTTGGTTGATCGACTTAGGAACATCCTATCATAATACACCACATAAAGAATGGTGATGCGAATATGAAAAATATGAAGGAGGATAAGATTTCTTGGGGGATGACTCAACAACCAAATTTGTCGGATGAGGAAGAGTTTGACTGATATTGTAGGATGGGAGGAGTAGAACCCTTCCAGGTGTGCTACACATTCCAGGTTTGGAAAGAAACTTGATATCTATCATCAAGATGAGTGATGAAAGGGCGAACACTCTATTTTATAAGGATTCGTGAAAGATGGTGAGAGGTGCTATGGTCTTAATGAAAGGAGTTTGGATTGTAAATCTATACAAGTTACTATGGAGTGCCGACTTGACTGGATGCAACAAAATCATTGTTCTTGAAGTCGACTCGACTTGACTTGGGCCGAGTCAATTCAAACTGAATCGACAAGTCATCATAAAGTCGACTTGACCATGCTATGGCATGAGAGGATGGGACACATAAGATAAAAAGGACTTTGAGACATGCATAACAAAGGTATGGTCGAATACTTTTTTGAATGTAATTTAGAAGTTGACTTTTGTGAACATTGTATATATGGAAAACAAAGTTGGGTGACGTTCCCATATGGAGCAACAAGGGAAAATGTGATTCTAGAGTTGGTTCATAGTGATTTTTTTGGCCTTTTTATAGTGCCTTCACTTGGTGGATCCTTGTATTATGTCTCCTTCATAGATGATTTTTCTAGGAATACATGGATATATTTCTCGAGGAAGAAATCAGAGGTTTTCGATAAATTCAAAGAGTTTAAATATCTTGTAGAAAACTAGATAGATAAGAAAATTAAGGTGTCGAGGACTAACAATGGTGGTGAATTCCTATGGAAAATATTTTGATCAGTTTTTCAAGAAGTGTGGCATAGAACGCCAAAATACCACACCATATACCCCACAAAAAAATAGAGTTATCGAGAGAATGAACATAACAAGGAGCATGATCAATGGCGCTAGGCTTGGACAAGAATTATGGGAGGAGGCAATCAACACTACAAAATATCTATTGAATGTGTCTCCTTTGTTGGTGCTAGTTGACATGATTCCACATGAGGTATGGTTAGGTAAGAAGCCTTCAATTTCACATCTCGAAGTATCTGGCTGTGATGCATTTGTGCATGTTCCCAAGGAAAATATGAGCAAGCTAGACAAGAAGGAAGTGAAATGTATTTTCATTGGATACAAAGAAGGAATGAAAGGATATAAGATCTAGGATCCTGCATCGAGGAAAACAATTTATATTTGAGATGTGGTATTCATCGAGGTCAAAAGTAATTCCGATCCTGAAGAAATTGTTCAGACCAAGAATTATCCTAAGACAATGCAGTTTGAACTGATGAATGGAGAATATGATTCATATGAGTTGATTGAATTAGAAGAAGAGGCGGAACAACCAAAATTGGTTGTAAGGAGGTCAAAAAGAGTAAGAAAACTAGTCAAAAGGTATAGTCCATCTGGATTTCATTCATATTCATGTTAACTTCCACCGACGATGAGCCCAAGTCGGTCGGGGAGGTAGTCGATCAACAGAGGGAAAACTATGGAAGAACGACATGGTCAAAGAGATGGAATACTTTCACAAGAATGAGACACGAGACTTAGTCAAATTACCTAGTGGAAGAAATCATGTCAGTAGAAAATGGGTATTCAAGAAGAAGATGAATGCAACAGTACAAGTTGAGAAATTCAAAGCTCGATTGGTAGCGAAAGGATATTCCCAAGTCGAAGGAGTTGAATTCAATGATATTTTTTCCCCTGTCGTAAAATTAAATTCCATTAGAGTACTAATGCATTTGGTTGTAGCATTTTATCTAGAAATATAACATATGGATTTGAAGACATCGTTCCTACATGGGGACCTGGAAGAGGAAATCTACATGAAACAAATTGGAGGATTTGTGGTAAAGGACAAGAAATATTTGGTGTGCAAACTGAAAAGATCCCTTTATGGTCTAAATCAATCAGCATGGATGTGGTACAAAAAATTCAACACATACATCCTTAGTTTGGAGTTTGTGAGAAGAAAAGTTGCTCACAACATATACTCCAAAGAAGAAGATGGGAATTATATATATGTAGCATTGTATGTCGACGACATGTTGTTGATTGAAAACAACATGGACACAGTAAAGGAGGTGAAGAAGCAGTTATCCTCCAAGTTTGAAATGAAGGATCTCGGTGCCACAAACTTCATTCTAGGAATGAAGATAAAGAGAGATCAAGCAACTAGAAATCTCTGGTTGAACCAAACAAAGTACATTGAAACAATCTTTAAACGTTTCAACATGCATGATTGCAAACCTGTGAAGGTGCCAATTCTTGTGGGAGCAAGGATAATTGCTGAATAGTGTCCAAAGACATAGGAATAAATAGAGGACATGGCAATGTTCCCTATGAAAGTGATATTGGTATTATAATGTATGCGATGGTCTACACTCGACCGGACATTGCCCATGCAATGGGAGTGTTGAGTAGATACATGTCAACACTTGGGAAGGAGCACTTGATAGCTGTCAAAAGAGTGTTCAAGTATTTGTGTGGCACAAAATATTATGTTATATGCTACCAAGGAAAACATGGAGGTGACAATGAATTAAATGTACATGGCTTTGTCGATGTCGACTGGGCTTGAGATATAGATCGATGAAGTTCGATCGGTGGATATGTGTTCAAAATTTTTGGTGGAGCAATCAACTAGATGAGTAAGCGATAGGCAGTCATAGCCTTGTCAACAAGAGAAGATGAATACATGGCTTCCACTCATGGAAGCAAAGAATAAGTAAGGATGTGTTCAGGAATTGGGTTTGAGAAGAGATCTATGAAGATAAGTTGTGATAGTCAAAGTGCAATATTTCTGGAAAAGAACCATGCTTATCATTCTAAGACTAAGAACATTGATGTACAATACCATTTACTGAGAGACATGGTGGAAAGAAACAAGATGTTGCTAGATAAAATAGACACGTTGGAAAACATAATAGACTCTTTGACTAGGTCTATGAGTGTTGTGAAGTTATCTTGGTGAAGAGAGGCATAGGGAATTACTGCCTTGGGTCTGTGAACAAGAATTCATAGATCTCTCGGTTTCAAAAAATAAAATAAGAAGTGGGAGAATGTTGGGTTTTTATATTCTTTGCAGTGAAATTCTAGTCGAGGTGGATCAACTAAGAGTCAAAGTCAAAGGTCAGGGTGGTTCGACCGGGTAAAGACAAAGTCAAAGGAATTGAAAACAAGTTGAAGGTCAAGGTGGTTCGACTAGGTAAAGACTAAGTTGAATACATCGACAATAAGTCAAAGGTCGAGGTGGATCGAACGAGTATATTCAAAGAAGTCAATTGACAAGGTCGACAAGCGGGCATGTGGAAACTGACTGAAGATCAAATGAAGGCCGACTG
>JASDQU010295212.1:0-14187 GCA_032191745.1 Picea mariana | reverse complement strand
CTCATATTTGGGAACCAACAGTTCCTCTTCTACATGCAAGTCTAGCTCCCTCTCAAGCGACAACCGCATGGCTTTCCCCTCATCGAATTTTATATCCCATCGCATAAAATTCATCTTACTGTTCGAAAAATACACATGATAATTATGGGTTGTTTCTATGTACCTCACAAATATCCCAACTTCAGGAGTCAGTTCCAGCTTCTTCCTAGAATCCTTGGTCATATGCACATAAACAGATGATCCAAAAATATTAAAATGAGAAACATTAGGTTACTTACCAGCGAAAGCTTCTTCAGGTGTACTCATGCCAAGTATTCTATGAGGACAACGGTTTTGCACATAAACCGTAGTATTGCATGCTTCTTCCCACAAATACATTGGTAGGCCCTAATCATGCAACATCACTCATGCTTCACCCACGATCATTATGTTCTTTCTCTCCACGACCCCATTTTGTTGTGGGTTATGAGGCGCTAAGAGTTCTCTTCGAATTACTTCTCTGTTACAGAAGTATTTGAATTCATTAGATATGTATTCCTCACCATTATCACTCCTTAGAGCCTTCACTTACTTCCCTGACTCTTTCTTCACCAATTCTTTAAACTCACAAAACTTTGAGAATGTTTGATCCTTCTTCTACATGAAGAATATCCAGCATTTACAAGAAAAGTCATCAACAAAAATAACATAATACCGAGAATGGTCCACACATGTCTGTGTGAATTCTCTCTAGGATCATCGAAGCATGGTTCTCCTTTTCATGAAAGGTGGACTTTACATACTTCCCTAGGGTGCACCCCTTGTAATGATTTAACTGAGCAAGTGTTCCCCTTGTAAGTCTAGTAGATATTTGTTGCATGATCTTCAAGGATCCATGATGAATATGGCCCAATCGCCTGTTCCATAATTCACCTTCATCCTAGCTCACCACTTTTTCTGCCTTGCCCATCATGGCACTGCATCCATCTACCTCCAGCATGTAGAGATTCTTGACTCAAATCCCTATCTTCTTGACTTGACCCATTGCTCTATGTCACAGGTAGGATTTTCTATCACTGAAAACAACGTCATAACCTCTGTCCTCCAACATTGTGACTGAGACCAAGTTTTTTCTTCAGACCCAGAACATGCATAACATTTTTCAATTGAAATGGTTTACCTGACTCCCTCTGAAAGGTTATGGTACCAATACCACTCACACAATATCTTCCATCATCACCCATCTCTATATGCATTCTGAGATCTTTCTCTTCCAAGTCACTGAAAGACCCTTTATCTCCCATCATGTGGTAGGAAGTGCCACTATCCAAATAACACACCGATCTCGATGCACTTGAAGCCATGCATGTGATCAAAGAGAAGTCATGTTCAAATTGCAAGACAAGAGCCTCACTAGTTGCAGCTCCAACAATCGTCTTTTTCTTCCTCTTATGTGGATAGTTAGTAGCGATATGACCATGTTTGTGATAGTGAGAACACTTCACTTTGGACAAATCCAACTTCTTGACTTTAGATTTGGATTTTGAATCGAATTTCTTCCCTTTCCCTTTCCTTGCCTTGGCAGTCAAAGAAGAATCCTCTTCATAATCACGCTTTGATGAAGATCCATCTCTGGTATTCCGCCTGAAATCCTCTTGCACTAGATCCGACCATAGTCGTTCCCAATATGGAAATTTTTCCCTTCCATTGACAGAGTCTTGATAAATGTGCCAACTCTTGGGAATTCCCAGGAGATCCAAGCTCACCAAATCATCAGCAGTGACTGTTATTCCCACACTTCCAAGCTCGTCCCGACATTGGACAAATTTCGTGAGATATTTGGAATGGTGTCGCCCTTCTCCATCTTGATCTTCCTGAGTTTATCTTTAAGCACCAATTTCCTATGGTCGCTACTGTTCTGAAAAAGATCCGTTAAAACCTTCCACATTGCATGTGGTGTAGCTTTCCCATGGAGACTTGAGACAATGTGGTCTCGTACTCCCTCCAACAGAATCCTCCTTGCCTTTGCCACTTTCTTTTGCCATGCATCAAGATTTGCAGTGTCTGTCACATCCAGCTTAGGAACTTCTTTTTCAATGTATTCCTTCAAGACATTGTCTTCAAGTACTGCTTCCATCCTATCCTACCAAGCAATGTAGTTCGAGCTTGCCTCGAGTTCATACTCCAACCTCAAGCCATTGAAATCCATTTCGATCTTGAATCAATTGTAGCACCAAGAAAGTCCTTCTGCAAATTCAAATGTTATCCAAAAACAAAACTCAATTGTTGCAATTCCTCTTGTTGTAGGAGGTTCACACCCCACCTGAGAACAGCCTGAGTGAAGTTCGCACCCTACCAGTGTCTAGCCTATGAACTATTTGAGAGAGTTCACAACTCACCTGTGTCTAGCCTGCGAACTGTTTTAGAGAGTTCGCACTGTAATGCACCTCTCCTTCAAGCAGCTTGCGAGAATCTTAATGAAGTTCACACCTCTCCTTTGAGTAGGGTGTGAGAATTTCTTCTCCTAGAAATGTGCGTAGTTTTCAGTACTAAGGTTTGCACCCTGCTAGAGACGGCACCTGCGAAAATACTATTATTTTCGCACTTCACTTCCATGGCTCTAATACCATGTAGAAATTTCAATACAATTAATGTATTTCCTACGATTATCCTTATCTAAAAATTATATGCCACTGTTAAATACATAATTGCTTCTACTAATATTCTTGCAGAAAATTAAACCACGATCACAAAGTGAAAAATCAAGAACACATAACACAAAAGTTTTTCTGGGAAAGCGTAAAGCTAAAAACCCCACTATCATATATTATGTATATCATGGATAATGAAACAATATCATACAAAACTCTAATCCAAGACCTCTCAGTACAATACAATCGTCTCACACTGTCATACAAAAATTCAGCAAATACATGTGCCAATTTCTGTGTCCAGACAGCCTTCCTCCTCTGTGCAAATCCCTACAATTAGAATTCTCACAAATGAATTCGACTCACATAGTTTGCACATGCTCATGAGCATATCCACTGCATGTGTGATTGCATGAGTTCACTTTACTCAAATCAAAACCGATAGCCAAACTGTCCCTTTCACCTGTTATCTCAACTAGGTCTTCATTGGATCTGACATGCATGTAGTTAACCGTGGTGAATCTTCAGTTGCATGTGAGATCACTGATTGTGAATTAATTAATAATTAATTCACTGAACTCTCACTAGTGCAATTTTAGTTACAACTAGTACAACTAGGCTTAACTCACTTAACTACACTTATAATTTTGTCACAACTCCAAATCACTCAGTTATAAATGAGATAATAGATTAATATTTATTATCCAATTTATTTAAGGGAAAAGTAAATTAGACACATGTTTCTTGTGGACTTTTCAACAACTACCAATGGAAGAGGCATCATGGGAACATGATTTCTTCTTGCAGAAGCACCTATGGTTATTAAAGTGTTATGAAAAACAATTTTTTGAAGGGGAGGGGCATGTTAAGTCCTAAACAAATCCCCATGTTATCTATAAAACCCCTTATTAAGTCCTAGATATTGAATTATTGTTATAGCAAGATTGCCTCACCATTGCTATCTTGCACAGAGGGCCTTTTCCATTTCCCTACGTAGACTTATCAACCCCTTTTTGATAAATCCAGAGCCAAAAATACATATTTTTCCACATATACACTACCTAACTTCTTTGCAAGATTCGTATATGCTTCCTGCTCCACTACAGCTTGGGTATATTGGGATTTGTGCTAGAAAATACAAAATGAGTTCGGGTTTCCATGTCACGACAAAATATCTCTGATTTTTGGCCTTCCATAAACTGGAAACGTTCCCACTTGGCCCTTCAGTTGCATTCTGGAGGCTATAAGAGCAGAATTTCGAGCTATGGAAAGAGGAGAAAGCATTCAACTTTGAGAGAAAAGTTACTCTAGAGAAATTACTTCATATTGAGTCTACATCCTTTTGTCCCTCAATTCTGAACACAGTGTTCAGCCCCCAAGATCTTTCCTTATTGTCGAGAGGGACTCATTACTTCTTTTCTATGAGATTGCCTTTGGTGGAGGATTGAAGTGGTAGAGACCGAATTGGAAGGAACTTGGTTTCTTGGTTTCGAACAGTGCCGACACAGAAGTTTGTAATGTTGATCAATTATTAATAGAAATACTACTTTCTCGTCCTATCGGTATCTTGAAAATATATGATTATTATCCATGGGCATGTTTGTAATTTTTATTAATGGATTGTGTTATCTGATGTGCTAACTCATTTTATATATTGTCACTATATACTTGCATCCCTTGTTTGTTGAGAACTTCTTGCAGGTGTAAATCTTTGGGTCAAAGTTCTCAATGGTGGAACGACATCAAACGATTGGATCGAGTTAGGATTCTTCCTCATATTGCACATTAGTTTATATAGCACATGTTGGAATTGAGTTGATTTCTGCAGTCATACCTGTCTATTGTGGTTTACCCTTGTCCATAAAGAGTTTTTCTCTTGTAACAATTATTACATTTATAGTGTTATATGTGTAGGTCGGCTAGAACACTTCATTGCACCCTTTCATTATAGTTGTACCCTTTGTCTTCTATATGTATATGTATATGTATGTATATCAAGGAGACTTAGTCTTAGGATCATCTTATCTCATGTCACATTGTATTCTGAATTGAATATATTGT
Source organism: Picea mariana (assembly GCA_032191745.1). Lineage (NCBI taxonomy): Eukaryota > Viridiplantae > Streptophyta > Pinopsida > Pinales > Pinaceae > Picea > Picea mariana. The sequence goes on along the minus strand of JASDQU010295212.1, from coordinate 9,496 downwards.
AAAATGAGGTTTCCCCCATGAAGTGGAATGTATTCATTGACTTTTTATCATTTTAAAGGCATTGAATCATAAGAGTTCCCAATATTAAAAAACAAAAAAAAAAAAATTAGTTCTTGCTAGATTTTTTTCTACAAGGTGAAGAAGTTGGCCTCTAAGCCAAATTGCACTAGTGGAAAAGGGCACAATTGAGTAGAAATTAAAGATTCAGAAAGCCATAAATTTTATCTTGTTGATGTTAGTGGTAACATCGAACAGGTACTTCCGCATTGACATGTGTCTAGCATGTTGAAGTTGTCGAAATCCTTCTATCCTTAAGTTTACTTTAGTTAAGACACTGATACCCCTGGCCTTTCTTTTAGAATGGTTTTTAAAGTCTTTGCACGCTCCTATTTCAAAGGACATTGCTACTTCTGGGGTCTTCAGCGAGGAAGAGGCCATTTTTAGAGCCCAACAATTTGATTTGATCTATGCTCAATCTAGGATGTTATACCACCTTCTTCCCGACGTGTCACGGTCAACTCATGATCCTAGACAGAGTTTTGGGCCCCATGCCAATGGCATTGTGGGGTCCACCAATGTAAAGTTCACAGACTCGACAAAAAAGTCTGTTGGAGGACCATCTTCAATTGGATCCTCCAAACCCACCCAATCGGTAGATTTACATTCCATAGAGTCGTCGAAAAACCCAAATGGTGACCAGCAACCAGATGGGAATAAATGGAAATGTCGAAATAATCATAGAGGTGGGAAGAATAAACTTAAGGACAAGAATAATAATGGAAAATAGAACGATAATGCTGGAGAGGGCAAGAAAGAAAAGCGTAAGGTTAAGTTTCCTTGTTAACTTTGTACTGATGATCACCTTACACACTTATGCCCCAAACTTGCAGAGGTTGTGAGGCTTTTAAATCTTCCACCCATTGTGCTAACAAATCCTTTTCCTCACAACCAGCACTTAGCCTCGAGTTCTTCGAATTCCAGAAATGCACCTGGTGGGAGTCGAAACCCACCACCACAAGATGGTGACTGTGTTTGTATCAATATGGTTGATGCAAAAATTGATATAGCCACTCGCTCTTGAGATTACGGATCTTTGTTGGCACAGAGGCAGACCCAAGGTTCAATGCTACAACAACGCACCAACAAAACCCTAACTACCGGCCCTTTCGACAACACCTGTGAATAAGATGAAGTCTCACCCGAGGTAGAGGCAGGGGTGGTGCAAGACTCAGGTGTCTGCAACCTTAGCTGGGACACAGATCTGTGATTATAACACTTAGCAATCACCTAGAATAGATTATTCATCAATATTCATCCCTTATGATACTTCACAGATAGCACAGAGCATCACAGTATGTACTTATATCTAAGATAATTCAACACTTAGCCACAACAAGATTGATTAGATTCAGTAGATCAGCACTAAGCATCTTACATATTGGATCTAACATTCATTCATATCTCAAAAGAACAAAGAATAAATAGATCTATCTAAACATATCAAATCACTTACCAAAGGAAGAGACAAACACATCAGGTCGAGGCACAAAGCACAACATAAAGATTTACCATGGTTCACCCCCACCCTGGGGCTGCATCCACAAAATCTTCTTCTTTATTAGCTTTAGTTGATCAGGTTAGAACACATAGCCTCAAAACCATTACTCCGCACAGGATAGAATATCTGCGTAGCCCGCCAGATCCTTCTTCCTTGTACTGCAGCACAAAGCCTTCTACAGTCTCTCACAGGGACTTGCACTCATATCTACAAGTCTTACAAAAAATTCACAAAGCCTTGATCACACAGATTCAACTCTTGGCACTTAGCCTACATCACATAGATATATCATCCACTCTTGCACTAAGCAATCACATAGATTGCCCCTCTACTCATCTCGCCTAGCCTTCTATTTATATATTAAAAAAGGGCCTAAGTGTGGGTAAACCCATGAGCCGAAATCCCTTTCCCTTTACATTATCCCCAAAAACCCAAAAGGGACCCAAAAATGGGTCTAGCTTCCACGATTTCCACTTCGCATTGCGCTCCATCTTTGACAAGCTATTGAAGTCCCAAAAATGGTCAAATATGACCAAGTGTTCCTCAAAACATGGTCAAGGGCCAACAAACCCCCAAAACTCACCTGTGACTCATCCCAAGTCACTCAGGTCTGGGTAAGTTTGCCTCAAAATTCTGGAGCTTGGCTCGAGCTGCTTCGACTTGTCTCTGTGCCAATGCTTCTTTCTCAACAAATTCTTGAACAACCACTTCCCTGATAGGTCCTTATAGTTTTTGCTCAACTGTAACAACTACTTGGTCTAGTAGTGTTCCTTGGCCTTCAATTTCTTCGAAAAGTAGGTAGGTCGCCTCTTGGCTCAGTTGGAGTTTCTGAGTGACTTTCATCACTCTTTTCTACATGGTAAGAAGGAGTTGTTGGGCAGTGTGTTGTGCCTGGGATCTCTTCATCCTCTTAATGGGTGACATGAGCTTGAGTTACACCTGTACTATATCTCCGTGTTTCTTTTCTTCCTAGAGTTAGGACTCCAGTTTCTTCAACTCTGGGTCTTCAGATAGTTGTTTGCATATCTGTGTGCTTCTACTACTTAGTTGTTTAGATTCTGCAACAAGTGTTTTAATCCTCTCAACTGTGCTCTGAGCATTTAATTCTCGTTGGTCACGCACTTCTTGTGGAGTCTATGGTATGGTCTGAAGCTATAATTCCATGACCCTTTGTTGAATTTGTTGAATAACTTCAGCTAGCTTCATCACTTAGCACTCTAAGGGTTCTTTGGCCTTCTTCTCTAAGCGAGTCACAAAGAGAAATTCTTTGTTGAATTCTTCTTCAATTCCTATTTTATTTGCGAGCAGCTGCTCTGTATCTTTTTGGATCTTCTCTCTGTCTTCTTCAAATTTTTCTTGGAGAACATTCTTCTCTTCTTGCATGGCTTGGTGTTGTTCAATAATTTCCTCTTGTGCTTTCTTTAGGGCCTGGGTGGCCTGTGCTTTTTCTTCCTGAGCATGTCAAAGGTGTACTTTGACTGTATCAGCAATCTTGCGGAGCTAAACTGATTCATCTCCCACTTTTGTTGTTCCTTCTGGCAGTGGTGCAATAGAGATTGCTTGGCTAGACTAGAGTGCTTGTTGTACTCCTTGGAGCGCAATCTCAATTTGGCTATACATTTGTTCCTGCTTCACCTCCTGCTTCTTTATGATTTCCTTTGAAGCATCATTGACCACTGTAATAATGAAATCAAAGTCATCCAACGTGAGGGAAGTTTGCATCTTGGTTACAAGGGTTCTCGGTTTCTTTATGGAGGAATATTTCAAAGGTGAGACCTTCCTTTTCTTTGATGAGTATTCTTCATCCCTTGGCAGTGGTACTTTGACTTTCCATTGTTCAATTTCTATACCTTCTTCATCATCACCTTCTTCATATGATGTAATGGAAGTCGTCCTTACAAATAGGTTGTCAACATCCTAGACTTCTTCAGTCTTCTTCGCTGTCTTTACTTTCTTTGTCTTACTGGGCCCAGGTGTATCCTATGCAGTTCTGGGGCCATCGATGTCGGACATTTCTATGGGGTCTGTTGAAACAAGGAGACCCACTGACCATTCCTTGGTGATCTCTTCCAGGTCTTCTTCTGTCAGCTTACAATAGGACTGAAGCTATTCTTGGTGCTCATCAGCGCATGGGGTTACGTATATAAAGTGGTGGTCTGTGCTGAACTTTATCAGAGTTTGAATATTTGTAAAGTGTTCAGGGTGATGTGAGGTTCACTCCTTATGATTTCTTTCAATTGGTTATAGTATGCATGGAAAAAGGCATTCAATTTCCATTGTTTCCTCATGCCATTTGAGTACCATAATGTATTGAACTTCGCAACTAGTTTCTCAAAGGGGTCAAGGTCCGGGAAGGTTGCACCTTCCGGTAGCTCCCATGCAACAAAAGAGATCAATATCAGGAGCCAAATGAAATGGAATTCATGCTCCTGGTCCTAGGCTTCTCTGTAGTCAATCTCCAGTTGATTCACCAAGTACTTCACCCAGTTCATCTGTAGTCCCTCTGCGCACTTTCCTACGAGGCCAACTACAAAGCCAGATACTTGTATTGGTTGATTATTGTGCACCAGCTTCTCTACGATTAGTTGGCATGTGAGGTGCAATGCGCCACTTTCAATAGAAGCTACCTTGTAGCCTCTTGCACCTTTCTCAACATCGCCATAGGCTTCTTTGATCTTTTGCGCAAGAGCACAGTCTGCAGTCTTTCCAGGATATTAATCATGGGGATCAGCGCCCTGCATGCTAAGCCTAGTGATCCTATTGATCAGCATTGGATCAATAGTTATGTGACGATCTAACCACAGGTATCCTCCATGGTAAATTTCTAGCAGCAATTTTACATAAGCATTCACCTTCTGGTGTCTGCCGAAGTGTGGTATTTTCATAATGTTGAGAAAAGTAGATTGTGTGAGGTTCATCTTCTATTGTTGAGGGATGAGATTTGAATTATTTCCCTTAGTTATCGTCAAGTACTTATACAGGGCGAGCATGCTGTAAACTTTACGGTCCCCTAGGTTGAAGTCACAAAACTTCAACGCTATAAGCTTGTCTTGATCTGCATGGTAGGTGAGTACTCCTTTCCAGAGATATGCAGTGACTAGGGTGTATTCAAAATCTCTACGGACACTGTCCCTGTTAATATCACCGCTCAAAGGGGGTATGTAAGCTGCTAGAATGGATGGCACTAACTTCGTGTTGGTCGTGTCTTCCTTATGCCTAGTTCTTCTTTCTGCACTGGCTCGAGATGTTCCTACTTGAGCAGTCGACTGGGAGGCTTGCACTCCACTCATCGATGATTCTTGGACTTCGGTGGAGATTCTTCTTTCTGACATGGCTCTCTCAGTCATTAAATCGAGAAGGACCTCGATGATGGATTCCTTAAGTGCGGTGAGCTCGTTGGACATACGCACTCGGGAAAGATAATTAGGGTCATGGTGATCTCAAAATACTGCACTAGGATGAACAATCTGCTTGCAATGATCATTGTAGACAATCACTAGTTATGTGGGCTTCGATTCTTCAGTTGGCAAAAGTGTTATTTGGGCACAGTGCGATGAGATAAATAGGAAATTCATCAAAGGTCTTCTTACAATGGGTATTAAGACTCCAAGGACGTTGATCCATCCATTATGGCATGGTCCAAGAGTCTAGTGGTGATTCTTTAATGCTTTTCTATCTGTTCGGGGTAGAAGTTGAATGGGTATATCAGTCCAATGGCTATATTTCTTTGTCACGGCGATGTGTCGTATGTCATTGTTCTGATATCCTGGCGAAGCTCAATTCTTGTGATTTTTTCTTCTACGCAGTTTCCTCTGGAATATTCTGTAACTTTTCGATCTTGGCTCTCTTCTTACTTAGCTTCCTAGCCTTCTTCCCAGTGAGCTTCGTCTCGTTCATCCTTTTTCCATTCTGATTCTTATCTTCTCTCGATATAGTCACTTCGTGATGCTGAGATTCTTTCTTCAGATCTAAGGGTAATACTCCTTCATCATATGGATTAGGTATTTTAGTCTTCTGTGGTTCCTCTAATTCTCTTATAGCTTCGACATCGAAGTCCTTGGTGTCAAATAGCTTATATCTTTTATCTTGTTCTTCCATCAAGTAGGTGATCCTTCTAGTCATAAATTCCATGAGTTCTTGCTTCTTCTGTTCTAGGGATTCCTTTTCTTCTTTTATCCAGATCTGGTCTTTTTCAATCCAGATATTGCCTAACAAAGTTGGAAATGGGGCATGGTCCTCAATAAATTTAATAAGTTCGAATTCTTCCTCTGTCGAAGCTCCATCCCTACTCATATCTATCTGGGTAATCCTACCACATAGGGTTGCCATTTTTCCTTTAAACAACCCTATTTTTCCTAGTGAAGGAACCATAGCAGGACTTCCTAGGGTTTCCCAATTACTTTTTTTCATAATGTTCATCTTTGTTCCCTCATCCATAGCACAGTCGATGTCAAAGTCTCATATTCTTACTTCGATTTTCTCATTTTCTTTGAAGATTTCTGACAAACTGGCATCTTTATGTTCATCCAGGGTTTCATTCATTTTCAGTAACATAATCTATGATTCTTTCTAGGGTTCTTCTATAATCTTAGTCTCTTGATCTCCTTCAGAGTTTTCTTGCTCCATATTCATCTTTTCAAGTCTAGCAATCATTCTAGGGAAATCTAGTACTTCATGGTCCATAGCCTTACAACAAAGGCAACTAGGGTTTCTCCCAGGGAATTCCTCAGCAAGATGTCTTGGTCTTCTGCAACTATAACAAAGAGTTAATCCTCTCTTTCTCTTCAATGATCCCCAAATTTTCTTATACTACATGCTAGGATCATAATGGCTAGCCTGCAAAAATTTCTTTCTAGGATCTTGCATCCATTGGTTAGTCCAAAAATTCTTTCTATGCATAGGTATAACATATCTATCATTATACTTATCAGATCTATTCATATCAAATGTTCTTTCATCTAACAATGCCCTAGTTTTAAAGCTAGGAAAAGATCTATCAAGCATGCCTAAATCCATACTTTAGAAACAAAAATTTTCACTTCTTTTACTTCTACAGTGCACAAAGCTTCCATATCTAAGAACTTTTAACTATTATTACCTTTATCAGAGCACAGAGCTTATAGATCTTACTTCTTTTCTTCAGTATCAACCTCTTTTCTTGCATATCTGACTTCTTTCCTTTAGTATCAGCCTCTTTTCTTCCAGATCTGACTTCTTTCCTTCAGATATGTCCTTCCTTCTTCAGCACAAAGATTTTCAGATCAAGTGGATCACTGCGCACTAGGGCATAGATCCACGCACAGAGCTTTCACAATTTTAGGATGAATCTTTGCACAAAGCTTCTTCTACTTAGTTCCCAGCAATCATAGTTTCAGGTCTCGACAACAGATCCATTTGTTGGCACAGGGGCAGACCCTGGGTTCAACTCTACAACAGTGAACTAACAAAACCCTAACTACTGGCCCTTTCGAAAACACATGCGAAGAAGATGAAGTCTCACCCAAGGTAGAGGCAGGGGTGGTTGCAAGACTCAGGTGTTTGCAACCTTAGCTGGGACACGGATATGTGATTATAACACTTAGCAATCACCTAGCATAGATTATTCATAAATATTCATCCCTTATGATACTTCACAGATAGCACAGAGCATCACAGTATGTACTTAGATCTAAGATAATTCAGCACTTAGCCACAACAAGATTGATTAGATTCGGCAGATCAGCACTAAGCATATTACATACCAGATCTAACATCCATTCATATCTGAGAAGAAAAAAGCATAAATAGATCTATCTAAACATATCAAATCACTTAGCAAAGGAAGAGACAAACACATCAGGTCGAGGCACAGAGAACAACACATAGATTTACCATGGTTCACCCCCACCCTGGGGCTATGTCCACAAAGTATTCTTCTTTATTAGCTTCAGTTGATCAGGTTAAAGCACAAAGCCTCAAAACCCTTACTCTACACAAGACAGAAGATCTGTGCAGCTCGCCAGATCCTTCTTCCTTGTACCGTAGCACAAAGCCTTCTATGGTCTCTCATAGGGACTTGCACTCATCTCTACAAGTCTTACACAAAATTCACAAAGCCTTGATCACACAGATTCAACTCTTGGCAGTTAGCCTACATCACATAGATATATCATCCACTCTTGCATTAAGAAATCACATAGATTGCCCCTCTATTCATATCGCCTAGCCTTCTATTTATATATTACAAAAGGGCCTAAGCATGGGTAAACCCATGGGCCAACATCCCTTTCCCATTATATTATCCCTAAAAACCCAAAAAGGGGTCTAGCTTCCATGATTTTCACTTCACATTGTGCTCCATCTTTGACAAGCTATCGAAGTCCAAAAAATGGTCAAATATGAACAAGTGTTCCTCAAAACTTGGTCAAGGGCCAATACTCTTCAAAATCTAGTACCAGCCTAGAAGCTCCTCCTCCACCCCCAGAGACAAATTTATAGATCGAGAAACTAGACCCACCGCCTCATATTCTGAAAGGAGTATTCAAGTGCTCTACCCATAACCCTAATGCTAGAGCCACCCAGAAATACTCTATTGTTGAGGATCTAGGCCAAACACTTTGCACAATGTCTTCTTTGGAGGTACTCCAAACGTGTCCATCATAGAGGAATTCCTTACTCTTTGCCTTAGGAGCTCTAGAACCTAGTGGCTCGAAGATCATCAAGTTTGATGTCAAGTACATGAAGCCTCACTTACCCTACCATGTGGCTTTCCAAATCCACGTGGAGTATTCTAAATATACCATCAAACGAGCGGTCGTTGATGAAGGTGATGCCACTTGCATGATGTCCTTAGTCTATTGGAAAGCTATCAGTTCTCCAACCCTTTCAAATTCGTCAACCATGTTGACCACATTTGATGGTCATTCCTTCCACCCTCATGGTATTCTCCCTGCCTTTCCGATCCATTTAGGTGGGAAGACTGTAGAGGTGGAAGTAGAGGTAGTTGATGCACCTCTCAATTATAACCTGTTACTAGGTCGCAATTGGACTTATGCTATGGTCGTCGTCATATCATTCATTTTCCGCACGCTTTGTTTTCCTCATCAGGGGGCGATTGTGACGATCGACCAGTTATCCTTTGCATACTCTATCTCAAATGCATATGTTGTACCATTGATCCCCATGGTCCACAATTCTCAGTCAACAACTAAGAATATCAGTGTCAGAATGTATTCTTCCCTCATGGGTACTTTTGACTTCTTGGCACCGACTCACCACATTTATGCCATGTCTAGTATGCCTGCTTCAGTAGAAAAGTCCATCCCTTTATGCACTTCTTATTTTAGTGACCCTTGGACCCTACCTTCTCCGACTTCGTCGATTGAAGGTCAGTCGCATGATGGCATGGCTATGCCACTATCAGCAACAAATATTGCATATCAAGCTATCCTTGACTCTTCTATCAATCCTGATCCTATTCCCTCACAGACGGTCGAGGAGGATCCACTTCTTAGGACCGTGTGGGCCACTTCGTTATCTTGTTCACATGATTTCTTGGATGAGACTTTGCCTTCGAATGAAGCCATCCTTGGAGCCATGAATGTTCCTAAGACACCTTGGGATGATATGCATCATCGATCTTATTTTCTCCCAAGTCTTGAAAGAATTGAGAAAGATGATTTTAGATCTACCTTGAGTGAGATAGTCGGTCATGCCATAGTTCCACTTGATACACATGGCATTTATGCCGAAAGGAATATGGCGAGTATTTCCCCTACCGTCCAGATCAATATCTCTCGTACCCCTGGCAAGATCGAAAATGTAAATATAGGTGCAGATTGTTCACCAGAAGAGATTCTGATCTACACCAACCTCTTCAAAGAATTTTGAGACGTATTCACTTGGTCATATGAAGAGATGCTAGGGATCGACCCCCATATTTTCGAACATGAGATTAGG
>JASDQU010295209.1:3840-14187 GCA_032191745.1 Picea mariana | reverse complement strand
GAAGTCTGGGTGATATTTGCAGAACACAGAACAAAAGAGGCTCAAATTTCAGCCTGCTAGGCCGAGAAACCGCGATAAAAAAGCGCCCAAGTATGGAACAAGGGATCCGCATATGCTCTATAAAATCTCGTCCATACTTTATAAAAGTACATGTTTACTATGTATTGGTCATTTGTCGGAAAATTTTTATATCAGTCGTCCGACCAAACTGTACAAACTTTATCGTCTAATTAAATTCTGCAATATCAAAATTTAATATTAATAATTTAGTATTGAAAATAATATTTTTAGATATGTTATATAGTTGATAGGGATTAGCATCTGTAAACAATAGCAAACTTGAACCCACCAGCCCTCAAGTCCATCTGTCAATTTGTATATTGTGGAACTCCGAGTGATATTTGGAGGATAGGGAACAATGAAACTGCAATGTTGAGCCAACCATCTCGCAGGTCCGCTTGTCAATTTGTATATCACAGAATTGTGAGTGGTATTTGTACAACGCGGAACAATAGAGGCCCAGTTTTCAGCCTGCCCGCCCCAGAGCCCCCGGTCAAAAAAAATGGCTAAATATGGAATTCATACGGGATCGCTAGGGGACAGTAAAAAAACAATGTTCAGTCAAGCAGTCCGAGTTCGCCTATCAATTTGTATACCTATCAATTTGTATATCGTAGAAGTTTGGGTTCTATTTGTAGGGCACGAAACAATAAAACCTCAATTTTCAGCCCGCCAGCCCACAAACTCGCGATCCAAAAAGTACCTAAGTATGAAATAAGGAATGGGCATATGCTCTATAAAATCTCATGTCCATAGTTTATAAATGCACATGTTTAATATGTATTGCTCGTTTGTCGGAAAACTTTATAACAATCGGTCCACCAAAATGGACAAACTTTGTCCTCTTCTTAAATTCTGCAATATCAATATGTAATATTAATAATTTAGTATTGAAAATAATGTTTTTTGATATATTGGATAGTTGATAGAGATTTCCATCCGTAAACAATGACAAATTTGAACCTGCCAGCCCTCAAGTCCATCTGTGAATCTGCATATCGCGAAAGTCCGAGTGCTATTTGGAGGATACAGAATAATGAAAGTGCAATGTTCAGCCAACCAATGGAATTAGTATGGGATCACTACGAAACAATAAAAATACAATGTTCTGTGAAGCAGCCCGCAAGTCCTCCTGTCAATTTGTATAACGCAGAAGTCTGGGTGGTATTTGTAGGACACAGAACAATAGAGACTCTATTTTCAGCCCGCTAGGCCGCGAACCCGCGATCCAAAAAGTGCGTAAGTATGGGATGAGGGATCCGCATATGCTCTGTAAAATCTCATGTCCATACTTCATATAGAATCATGTCCACAAGTTCGCCTGTCAATTTGTATATTGCGGAATTCTAGGTGCTATTTGTAGGACACAAAACAATAGATACTCAATTTTCAGCTCGCTAGGCCGCGAACCAGCGATCCAAAAAGTGTCCAAGTATGGAATGAGGGATCCGTGCAGCCCGTAGGTCATCCTATCAATTTTTACACCGCGGAAGTGTGGGTGCTATTTGTAGGACATGGAACAATAGAGACTCTATTTTCAGCCCCCCAGGCTGCGAACCCGTGATTCAAAAAGTGCCTAAGTATGGAATGAGGGATCCACATATGCTCTATAAAATCTCATGTCCATACTTTATATAGACTCACCCGCGATCCAAAAAGTTCCTAAGTATGGAATGAGGGATCCACATATGCTATATAAAATCTCATGTTCATACTTTATATAGACTCATCTCCACAAGTCCGCTTGTCAATTTGTATATCGCGGAAGTGTAGGTACTATTTGTAGGACACAGAACAATAGATATTCAATTTTCAGCCCGCCATGCCGCGAACCCACCATCCAAAAATTGCCCAAGTATGGAATGAGGCATTCACATATGTTTTATAAAATCTCATGTCCATACTTTATAAAAACACATGTTTACTATGTATTGCTCGTTTGTCCGAATACTTTTATATCACTCGACCAACCAGATTGTACAAACTTTCTTGTCTAATTAAATTCTGCAATATCAATACTTAACAGTAACAATTTACCATAGGTTCACTTCTGAATTTGTATCTCGCGGAATTCTGGGTGGTATTTGTGGACCACGGAACAATAGACGCCCAATTTTTTACCCGCCAGCCCGAGAGCCCCTGATCCAAAAAACTGGCTAAATATGGAATTAATACGGAATTGCTACGGGACAATAAAAGTGCAATGTTCAACCAACCAACCTGCAAATTTGCCTGTCTATTTGTATATCGCAGAAGTTTTGGTGCTATTTGTAGGACACATAACAATAGAGGCTCAATTTTCATCCCGCCAGGCCGAGAACCCGCAATCGAAAAAGTGCCTAAGTATGGAATGCGGGATCCACATATGCTCTATAAAATCTCATGTCCATACTTTATAAAAGTACATGTCTACTATGTATTGTTCGTTCCGCGCAACCCGTAGGTCCTCCTGTCAATTTGTATATTGCGAAAGTCTGGGTACTATTTGTAGGACACAGAACAATAGAGACTCTATTTTCATCCCGCCAAGCCGTGAACCCGTGATCCAAGAAGTGCCTAAGTATGGAATGAGGTATCCTCATATGCTCTATAAAATCTCATTTCCATATTTTATATAGACTCATCTCTGCAAGTTCGCCTGTCAATTTGTATATCGCGGAAGTGTAGGTGCTATTTGTAGGACACAAAATAATAGATATTCAATTTTCAGCCCGACAAGCCGCGAACCCAAGCATGGAACGAGGCATTCACATATGTTATATAAAATATCATGTCCATATTTTATAAAAGCACATGTTTACTATGTATTGCTCGTTTGTCCAAATACTTTTATATCACTCGGCCAACTAGATTGTACACATTTTCTCGTCTAATTAAATTATGTAATATCAATATTTAACAATAATAATTTACTGCAGGTCGGATTTTGAATTTGTATATCGCGGAATTCTGGGTGGTATTTGTAGACCACGGAACAATAGAGGCCCAATTTTTTTCCCGCCAGCCAGAGAGCTCCCGATCCAAAAAACTGGCTAAATATGGAATTAATACGGAATCACTACGGGACAATAAAAGTGCAACGTTCAACCAACCAACCCGCAAGTCCGCCTGTCTATTTGTATATCGCGGAAGTGTAGGTGATATTTGTAGGACACAAAGCAATAGAGGCTCAATTTTCAGCCCGCCAGGCCGAGAACCCACAATGAAAAAAGTGCGTAAGTATGGAATGAGGGATCTGCATATGCTCTATAAAATCTCATCTCCATACTTTATAAAAGCACATGTCTACTATGTATTGTTTGTTTGTCGCAAAAATTTTAAATAACTCGCCCGACCAGATCGTACAAACTTTCTCGTCTAATAAAATTCTACAATATCAATATGTAATATTAATAATTTAGTATTGAAAATAATGTTTTTAGATATGTTAGATAGTTGATAGCGATTGCCATCCCTAAACAATGGCAATCTTGAACCCACCAGCCCTCAATTCCATCTGTCAATCTGTATCTCGCGGAAATTCAAGTGCTATTTGGAGGACAAAGAACAATGAAAGTGCAATGTTGACCTAGCCAGGCCACAAGTCCGCTTGTCAATTTACAAATTCCACGACATACAAATTGACAAGCGATATCTGTCGCTGAGATGCAATATGACCATCAGCCATTCACGTCTCCTGGGTATATCTTTTGTCATTTTTATTTTGTAACCCGCCCGACCACTTTCCATACTTTGGTATTTCTTGGAATCGGCTTCGCTATCACCGCCGCCTTCATACTTGTTTCCAAATATGCAATAATTAAACTTTAATGCTAGTAGCCATTCTGCAAGAACCGTTAAGATTGTCATTAATGTCCAGAAATTTGGAGAAGATTTGTCATTACTATGAATTAAACTAAGATTTGTGCACAAGTATGTTATCCTTTCCAAGTATTCATTTGAAAGGCGATGCAATATTTTTTTTTTGTGCGCGGACGGGTTGGTGGTTCCAATAAATTTCTAATTCTTAATCTCTTTTCCCTGTCACCACCACCTTCACACCTTTTTTCTAACTGCGAAATTAGTGAGTTGTGATGGTGATAGTCCATTCTGCACGAACCCTGGAAACTGTCATTGATCAACGAAAGGTCGAGGAGATATTCCATTTATATGCATTAAACCATAATTTGCGGAGGGTTATATTATTCCTCCCCGATTTTCATTTCAAACATCGTCTCGAGCAAACTGAAATTCTTAATAACTTCTGGTAGTAGTTCTCTCCACACACAGTAAAAACATCGGGGAAAAATGGCCATAGGTTCCACTATTCCAGGCAATATTCTTACTATTTATCTCCCTCTGCCCAGGAGAAAACAAGGAGATGGTCCCTTGGTACACAAAGAGATATATTTCAAGCCAAGAAATTCCATGGCAACCCTGTCTGCTCAGAGAACCTACTCACTTGCATTCATGGCTGTCGCAGAAGTTGATGCCATGAATTCCGAGCCGGAAGAAGGTGATCTGATGGACGATGATACGACAATGGGTGATGGCAATGCAAAGAATCTTCCCACTCTTGCACCCAAATTGAAATCAACCATAACGAACAGAACTTCCCGGCTCGGTGATGGCGGTAATGACAAAACCAAAAGGAGTTTCAAAAAAGAAACCGATGGTGAACGCAACAACCACTTTGCAGCGTGAAAGTAGGAATTCCAAATTTCCAAATTAGTCCATTATGGGCAGAGGAGTTTCACTGTAAAGAAATGATATGTTAATTCTCCTAGAGATATATTTCAAGCCAAAAAATTATTGATTAACATCTTCGAGAATTAGGTCCAAAAATCTCGCTGCCACAAGGCATTTTCCTACTAGTCATCTCCTTTTGCCCAGAATGGACTAATTCGGGCCTCTGGAATTGCACGTGCAAGCTGTGCTACTGAATGTTTTTGGACTATGCAGAGGTGGTTTCATCTAAGGGCTATGCCACTTGCCCTGCAACCATTTTCATCTTCTTCCTTAGGGGAAGCTTGTGAAAAATATCAATTTCAGCACAGGATGATTCATCGAGGAGAAAATTGCAAAGATCTTGCATACTGCAGATCCCGTGCCTGTGTTTCTCGCAGATACCTTCAATGTTTTGGCCCGAAGAACTGGGCCCAATTTCTAAGGATAGATGTACAATTCTCAGTGTTTTTATTATTTTATTAAATGGATTTGCTATTAAAAAATATTTGCCTTTGACTCTTGGTTGCTGCCTCTTTTCTGGCTTTAATGCATGTTCTAATTGGCATGCTTAGGTTTTGTCGTACTTCTTCGATATTGTGTTTACTTAGCTTATCTTTTCTAAGATGGAACATCTAACAATTATATGCCAATGTATTGTGTGAATCCACCAGTTTTTTATGCAAACAAAAAATGGATTACATAGTTTTAAACCAACGTTCAATTCTATTCGTAATGCAGATAGAACAAAGAAATACCAATGTACAATGTTCCAGCAAAATCGTTGTTCTTGTTTCTAGACATGCAATTATTAAGTTTTAATGCTAACATCCCATAATGCAAGAAGTATAATACTTGAGTTAATATGTTGCACTCATGGAAGAGTGTATGAAGAACATAGTTACACTCACACGTTCCAATAAAATCTAATCTTCAACAAAGCATTTGCTGACAATTAGTAGAAAATGAAGTTTAGTAGTTAAGTTAATATGTTACAGTCATGGAACAATGTATCAAGAACATAGTTACACAAAAATGTTGCAATAAAATCTAATTTTCAACAATGCATTTGCTGACAATTAGTAGAACATCATGGTTTTGCAACAATGGGGCTTCTTTGGAACAAATTGGCGCTTACGAAAACTGCCTTCCGCCTTTCTATTTTCCTACTCTTTTAATCCCTCTAGATTCTCTTCCTGGTTACTTAATCGTTTTTCTCCCGAAAATGCCTTGCTCCGCAGCTTCACGGATACACGCTTTTCCAACAACCGCTTCCCTTTTCTTTAAATTGACCCTCTATTGTTCCCTATCCCACAACTGGCACCCTGAGTTCCGCGATATACAAATTGACAGACATACTTGCACGTTGGTCGGGTCAACATTGCTCAGCGCATGGGCGGTGTTGTAGGTTCACAGCTGCACTCGTGCTGTTTTATCGCGACACCGACCAAACGCCTCCCCATTCCATACCCAGAAACTTCTCCAACTGCAAATTCCCGCTAGTCGGTGTCTACATTGGATTTCTGTTGTTCCATGGCCTGCGAACAATACTGTCACTTCCATGATATACAAATTTGCAGCCATTCTTAGATCATACCCTCTTCCATATTACGGTCCACCTATCATGCCCTCTTCCGCGGTGCACATTTTTGCACTTAAAACTTTCGAGAAATACAATTTAACCATCGGGTCATTGCATATTTAGTGGAACTATTGTCACCCCATTTTGAAGCCCATCTGTCCGCTTTCCATACTTTTCCATTTGTTCAAATTTCTTTGGCTGATCGTCGGTTTGGTGGGTTGAAGAAATATTCAGTTCATAGTCATTGTTTCCTGTGCCCGTGCCCCTTTGCAATTAGCAGTTGGAAATTATATTTAAGATCTTATTGCTACACATGAAATTAGAAATTTCCATATTCCATACTTAGCCACTTTTCCGGAATTCTGCAAATATACAAAGCGACCATTGAGCTGCTCCATCGTGATTTCTTTCGTTTTACACATTTTGCACTCAAAAATTTCAAAACATGAAATTTGACTGTGCAACAATCGACTGTCTTGACTATGCCTGTAACCCTTTTTTGAATTTCGTTCGATGGCTTTTCAGAGCTTGCCATTCTTTCCTTGCTCTCCGTCGTTTCTGTCACCTTTGCACTTGTCTATAATAAAAAAAATAAAAGATATATATCTTGTTTCTAAATATGGAATTACTGGCATTTAATTCTAACAGGTCATCATGCAGAAACTGTATAGATTGTCATTGATGGGCGAAAGGCTCGAGGAAATCTCGTATTGATGCGCATTAAACCAAAATTTGTGGGGGCATTATATTATCCCTTACGAGTGTTCATTTCAAAATCATGAAATTCCGTTCACAAGGCGTGACCTTCGCATGCTCACGAAACCTCCATTCCTTAATTACTCTTTGCCATACCCTCCACCTTCGCATTTCTAAATATGCAATAAATAAAAATTTACCGTCATTAAACAACGAAAGGCTCGAGGAGCTTTCCCATTCATAAGCATTTAACCAAGATTTACCGAAAAGTTACGTTATCGGCTCTAACTGTTCATTTAAACCATCATTTGTAGCAAAGAAACCTTCTCATAAACCTATGGCATCAGCTCGACAACAGTTCTGTGGAGATACAGTGAACATCTTTAGGCGTGAGGACCAGAACTTCCACTGGTCCAGAGCATTTTTTTATTACTCAACCTATGCCGCAGAGAACCAAGTAATTTGGACCTCTGGGATTGCTCATGCAGGTTGTGTGCCTGAGGTTTTTGATTGTAAGGACTTGGTCTCTTGGTGCGTCGATAAATTTATTGCAGAGAAAATAATTATTCCACTGTAGGACCTCTCTTCTGTTTCTTTATCACCTCAGGTCTTTCGCTAGATGCTGAAATTATTAGAGCCAACATTGACGTTCAGAGGAGAAGATTGCAAACAGTTCCTAGAAAAGCATAATAACGGATTGGGCCTCTTGCCCCTTTTTTTTGGAAAAATCGAATCTAGTTTCTAAAGATATTACAAGCATGGAGGTTAATTCATTTAGAAATCCATTTTGCGAAATTTCCTGGCCGTTTACAAGAATGTAACACCCTGTTTCCCCCAGCTTGTAAATATAACTGGAATGGCCAAGGACTATGGCAAACTCATAAATGTGAATATGTGATGTAAATCGACCTTGAGGAAGAGGTCAATGAATGTGAATGATATTTTGAATTTATTGCAGGACTGCTGAGAGGGGATGTGCAGAAAAAGAGACCACGATGGCGGTGGAAGGTACCTGAAAAGGTGGCGTTAACTTCCACCGAGAATTAAATACCGTATTTGGACTCCACTGGCCCGGAGAACCAAAAGTGGCTCGCTGGCCCTGAAATTTAATGCCTCGCAGGCTGGTAGGCAGATGGGTTGATGAGGGATGGGATGGTGAACCGCCCATACGTAGAGCCGTCAGGCCTTATCGGCGTGAGGGTAATCGTGCCACACACAACCTCGCGAGAGGATAAGGCATATGGAAGAAGCAATTAGGAGGGCAGACGCGAGGGGAACTCCGGCATTATGCAGAGTGAGTGATAGCAGAGAGGAAGGATTGCAACCTTCGCTTCTGGTCACTGGCAGATAGAGAGACGCAGTCTCAGAGCATCGTGGTCTCAGCTCGGGGGTGGCTAGCGGTAAATTCGTTGGGAGTCACTGAGCCTACGGTTGGGTGGAAACGAGCACCCCTCTTAGCAGTTGCCCATACTTCTAGTGTCATTTCTGATAAGTGTTTTATATATATTGCATATTGAAATTCATAGACTGATATATGTATATATATGCTCATAGAACTGTGAAATTGTGAATGATTTCAGTGTTAGAATGTTTGTGCAGTGTTTGATAAGAATGAATAGATATATGCTTATAACAGAGGAAACCATGCATGACTTACGTTGATAAATGAATCTAAGTATGCCTAGGTTGAGCTAAGTTAGGCTTCCAGCCCGTCCTCGGGAAGTAGTTTACCTTTGTCTGTTTCCAGGAAGGCCCCAGAATAGGACTCTTCACAGAGATTCCCTTCTTGGAAAGAACCTGGAAAAAGGGAATTAAATGGGCAAGTCCTAATAACCCTGTACGAGGAAGAATGACCCTCTTAAGGTTTTGAGATAGAAGTGTAGGGATAAGTAACAAATCGATGAATGAGATCTCGTCGGATGACCCATAACCATTCACGACCATTAGATTGACGAAAGTAACCAGGGCATTACATACCTTGCCCCATTTCCCCTCTATCTTCGTGAACAACGAGGAAATCGGGATCATATATCCCAAGGTCCATGAGAAAATTTAGACCGTTGATCTTTCCACGTCTACGAAGTAGTGGAAGAATGCACAAGGTGGGACAATCTGAGCCATTGGATCTCATCCAGAAATCCCGTCGGCCATTGGATTGGGGTAAAATGCTCGGAGTTTAGTCTCTGGAGTGTGAGAAGGAAGAATGGACCTAGACCGTTAGATCTTGGTCCAATTACCCATCAGCCATCGGATCAGACCGGAGCTATCCGAGGGTTACCATCGAGAGTCCATCCATCGGCATATCGGGATTCTCAAGGACAAGAAAATCGAGACACTCCAAGTCTCGAAATGCCAGTAAAATCTGAACCGTCCATTTGAGGAGACAGGTGTCAAAAATTCCTAGAGAGTCGGGATATGCGGCGTCGGGAAATCAGAGTTCCTGAGGCCATGAGAATTGGGACATCACAAGTCTCAAAACCCCGAAGAAATCGGGACCGTCCATAAGAGGAGGACACGTAGCAACGATCGGCACCGTCGGGGAAAGTCTCGACAGGAAGTTGTTGATCGACGTTTGTGTCATCGGGATATCGGGAATCTTGGTGACAATTTGTTTATGCCTTTTTGGAGTCATGAAGCTTGAAACCCCGATGAGTGGGAGCCAAATGTCAGCATAACGGGTAGTCGGGATTTGAGGGATCAGGATTCCCATGAGCCAATGCATTTTGGCATTGAAAACCCTGTAGCCCCGACGAGGGATAAGACTGCGGTCACGGGGATAGTGGTCAGGTGGGCCAGGAGCCTAGCTAGAAGAGCTAACACGTGAAAGGCACATTGGGAATCGAGGAATCGCGAACCCTGAGGACGTGTGCATCCAGACATGAGAAATTCCGAAACCCCGATAGATGGATATAAGGTTGTGGTCTTATGAGAGTGGTCATATGGACCAGAAGGCGTGGCCAAGAGGGGATAAGGCTGGAAGAGAGCTTATTGAGGATTCAGGGGTGTCGTGATTGAGAGTTTGGATTCTTGTGATGATAAACCCCGATGAACAGACGAGATTCTTTCGGAGGATCTCGAGGTCTGTAATGACCATCAGATGTGGAGATGAGACGTCAACTTAAGCCAGGACGTGAATATGCTTTAGGATAAGTGGCGAGCAGATCTGGATGGCCAGAATCCACCCGTCTAGATCTACGGTTGAGGTTCCATTCCGGAGCCCCCTTACTGTTCTGCCTTTAGCGGTAGGGGGGGGGGGTCCAGAATTGGACGCGCAACTCTCAAATGGTCAAGATTAACTCATCGTG
>JASDQU010295206.1:1845-14250 GCA_032191745.1 Picea mariana | reverse complement strand
CAAATACTTTGGAATGCTTATCAATGATCCCTTGGAGATCTAGAGGAATAGATGGCTTAGATGTTTGAACATATAGTGAGAATAGTTGTGCAATAACACCTTGATGCCCCTTTTTCAATAATTTTGTCATGTCATTAGAGATTATCACCTTACCGGGTTTCCCTGTGATACCTCTTAACTCAGTTTCTTTTCGTTCCAATGAAAATTTCATGAAAAGTTCTTGAAAATTAAAATCCATTGTTCCTAATGATTGTAACCATTGGATTCCTAGTACAACATCAACACCACCCATGGGTATAGCAATCATTGGACTATTCATTACATATTCCCCCATAGTAAGATTGATCTTATTGCATTTTCCTGAGCAATTGATAGTTCCGCCATCTGCAATCATTACTTGAAACTATGGTGCTGGATATACAAAGCAATTGAGATCTTTGGCTAATTTATAGTGAATGAAATTATGAGTACTTCCAGATTCAATTAGGAATATTACCTTTTTATTTTTGATATATCCTTCGATCTTGAGGGTTTGAGGAGTGCTAATTCCAGACAATCCATTACATGATATTGTGGGAATCAACTCTTCAGATGAAATTGATTCTATGTTTTCATCTTGAGATGGTTCTTGTTCATGTTCTTGTTCTTCTTCCTCTTCACAATCTATGTAGAATAATTTCTTCTCACCACACTTATGTCCCTTACAGTACTTGTTGTCACAATTAAAGCATAAACCCTTTGCTTTTCTTTCCTCCAATTGTTGAGGTGTCAACCTTGTAGGTTGAGGTGTTTTAGAAGAAGGAGCATTATTCTCTCTATAGATGTTAGGATTGGTCCTTCTAGTAGCCATAGCCATATTTTTACTTTCAACATTTCTTGCTACCCTAAATGCATCCTCCAATGATTTGGGTTCCCAAAGGTGAAACTCGTGTTGAATGTTATCTATTAAAGTTCCTATGAATACATCAATCAAGTGCTCATCTGGAATATTTGTTACCTTTATATTCAATCTTTGGAAGTTCTCAATTTGCTCTGTAACTAAACCGTTTTGCTTGAGATTTATCAATTATCTAAAGAAGGTATTGCTCCTTGTATCCTCATAGTGTGCTATCATTTCTTTCGTGAAAATTTTCCAAGTGATGAGTGATTTGCGAGAACATAGACATATATACCATACAAATCTAAATATAAAGAAGCAATTTGTACCTTTTGTGTATGTGGCACATTATGTAGATCAAAGAATTGCTCCATCTGAAGTATCCATGTGATAGGGTCATTGCCATCAAACCTCCTCATATAGATCTTAGGAACGTGGTTGGTCTTCAAACCAAAGTTAGAGTTTCTCCATTCTTAATTCACCTTCCTTGTGTCCTCAACATGAATTTCATGGGATACATTTGCACTTTTAGTTGTCCTCTCTATTATGAAATTTTTCAATCCTTTCATGAAACCATCCATCTTTGCCTCCAACTTAGCTTCCATCTCTTGTAGTTCATCTTTTGTTACTATATTCTTTTGTAAATCATTTATGTCCCTACGCATTTCTTCACCTTCATCAAGAGTCCAAGTAGGATTGTCTGAAGGCTTATTTGGTGTAGAATTTCCCTTTTTGGGTGGCATGTTGGCCAAGTATCACTTTTGAACCTTGATTTTGAGGTGGTTCTACTAGACAAACTTTCTTCTACTGTATCTCCAAAGTTTCGGCCCTTCTAAGTATGAAACTTTATTTTTTGTAGTTCTTTGATATTTCTTCTCTGCAATGCCACAGGTCTAATGAAAATTGAATGTGCCAAGTGGAATTTACGGTAGCTTCCCCACAACTTGCTGATTTTTGGCCTTTTCAGGAGATATCACTTGTATAGCGTGCCCCGCACAAAATAATTGATATAAAATTATGAAAATAGTACCCGAAATACTACAGACTATCGACAATCCAATGAAACTGGTCTCACTCAATTTGAATACTCTAGGAAGAATTTATGATTGTTTTACCTAGAACACCTTCTTTATACTAGTCAATAGGACTAGTTAGATAACTATCTTCCACAGGGTGTATCTACAAATATAAGATGAACAAGGAGCTCAACTTATTACCACTGATACCTTACTAATTTATGTGAATAGCCTCCAAATTTCAGGGTCTAAAATGTTACAGAAAACATTTTATAGAAAATATTATGCAATGGCTCAGTTCAGGAAGATTTCAAAACCCTATATTTCACAGGTTGTATCTCTAAAAGTATAAGGCCCTAGGAGATGAAATTCTAACCCAATGTACCTTGATCCTTCTACTAAATACCCTCCAATTCGTTCCTTCTGAAACTTTGTAGAAAAAAAATTATAGCGAAAATTCCAAGGTGTCTCAGATGTAGCAGCGAAACCCCAAGACCTTGAGCTCTGATACCATATGTTAAGAACCAAATATCAATATAGAATAGAAAAACCTCAGAATAAGTACTCAACGCCTTGAAAAAGAGATAAATTCATATAATAAGCCTCTTCGAGGGGGCAACCTCCTTATGCCCACATAAATGTACAATTACCAAATAATTCAAAATGAAAATGTGTCCTTGGTATATATAGGAGACTAGGAGGTATAATTAAAACTAATGGCCTAAAGATGACATAAATAAAATAACATTACTAATATAATATGCCCCAATTAAGGGGTAATGAGCCACTATTTAGGGCTTAACATTATAGCGTTAATTTTAATGGTTGTGCTTACTCAAAAAGGTATGGTAGTGAAACTCATGATGTTATGACTCAACAAGTAAAGTAAATATGAATACAATGCAAAGTCCTAACTTCAATTTTCTGTGAATGATATGCTTCTTAAAACAATGCAATTTTCAATTTCAACTCGGCAATTCTAAATAAAAATGAAATATATCTTTACATGCACTAAGTTAAATGACAAAGACTCAAAAGATCAAAATTCCAATCAATGCAAAATGCCTAATATTTTTGTATTTTCAATATAAGAAAAAAAATGAAAATGCATGGACTGAATAAAATCTTGATATATAAAGACTCTACTGTGTATAGAAAGAGACAACTCAAGTAGGATACCAAGGAGCAAAACACCCAGCCCAATGTACAAGGAGAATCAAAATGAAAAGATGATGACAAAGACTCTGCCCAAAAATTCAACCAAAGACAAGTTTCTTGTCATCCCACAGACACCTAACAGTCACTACAAAGACCCAAGAAGAATCAACAATCACCAAAACCTACCCAACAACCACCAAACCCAGAAAACAAGAAAAATAGGTTGATGTACATGATTTTTCAAGGGAAAAGTGTGTATGTACGCAGCTTGCAGAGGGACAACAAGCGTATATACACGACTGTCAATAAAAAACCCGCGTATATGTGTCAAAAATAGAGAAAGGCAAGAGAGAAGGTTGAAAGACTCAGACCCAGAGTGAATAGAGGTTGTCAAGCAATGATACGACAAGAAACACAATATGAACAAGATAAATCTAAGGATAAAAACACTCCAAACCCCAAGAAAGAACATTATTTCCCCAGTATGGTCGCCAATTCTGTTACAAGGAAAATTTCTCTATGGCTAGGGGCAAACCAAAACAGACGAAAATGACTGCAGAAATCAACTATATTCTCAAGTATGTTATATAAACAAATATTCTAGAAATACAAGATAAAAGGCCTACCTCATCCAGACGTTCGATGAAGTCCACCATTGAGCACTCGAGCCAAAGCAATACACCTGCAACTAGTTTTCAACAACCAAGGAAAGTAAGCATATGGTGATAATATATGTTGTTAGCACATTCAATAGCATAATTCATTAATATACATAACAAATACACCCATGGAATAAAAATTCAAATATTTGAAAGAAGTGAATAAGCTATAGACTTCCATGTCGGCATGGTTCGGAACCGAGAAACTAAGTTCCTTCTAGCTAGGCCTCTACCACTTCAATCCTCCACCAAAGGAAATCCCATAGAAGAGAAACAATGAAGTTCTCAATCAATAAGGGAAGAGCTTGGGGGATGAACACTGTGTTCAAACTTAAAGGAAAAAGGGATATAGACTCAATGTGAAGTGAATAATTCCTCCAGMGTAACTTTGCTCTCAAAGTTTAATTATTTCTTCTCTTTTCCATAGCTCAAAATTGGCCCATTTATAGCCTTCAAATGGAGATGAAGGGTCAATTCGGAACGTTTSCAGTATATGGAAGGCCAAGGATTATTGATCTCTTTTCGTGACATGGAAACCCGACACCATTTTTCATTTTTGGGCACAAATCCCGATGTACATGGGTTGTAGTGGTGCAACCTGCATATATGCATGTTGTATAGTAGTAAAGGTGCATACATGTGGAAAAAGGTATTTTTATCTCTGGGATTTGCAAAAAGGGATGAAAATTTTGCATAGGGAAATGAAAAAGGGCCTTATGTGCAAGATTGCATAGGGTGAGGAAAATCTTGCTATAACAACAACCAACCATCGCCACCAATCCAGTCACTGCAAGTCATACTAGAATTATATCACCAACCTCTGCTAGTCATGTTGGAGATAGGTCAACAACCTCTACAAGTCATGTTGAAGACTGCAAACCAGCCACTCCAAGTCATGATGGGGGCACAACTCTAGTCACTGCTAGTCACACTGCACAAACATCACCAACCTCTACTAGTCATGTTTGGGATTCATCACCAACCTCTGCAAGTCATGTTGGAGATTTGATACTAGCCTCTGCAGGTCATGCAGGGATCATGTCACCAACCACTGCAAATCATGTTGGAAGCATTCATACAATTGATAAGCCTAGACATATAAGACGTAATCCCAATTTCCTTTGTAGGCTTTGAAAAGGAGATCACCTTACTTGTTGTGCCCTGCTAATGTTGTGGTACAAGAAGCGTGGTCCTTTCCTGGGGGCCCTTCAGGTTCTGAGTCGTCTTTGGTTTCCCAACATTCTAGTCCTTTTTTGGTTGATACAACGATCATACTGATGTAATCTTTAGTTGAAACCCCTCTTATTTTAGGGGGTGATGCGTCTCTTGACCTTTTTGTCTCACATTTTGTTCAACCAGTGGTCGTGTCGATGCAATCTTCGGTCGATCCCACTCTTCTCTTGGAGAGTGACAAGTCTCAGGAAGTGACATTGTTGATGCAATCTTTGGTCAATACCACTCTTCTTTTGGGGGGTGATGCATCTTTCGACCATGTCCTTATCATTTCTAGTTATGTACCTTTTGAACAAGAGAGATTTCCAATCTCTTCAAGTATGCTCCCTCCAAGTCCTAGGGTGGTTTCCTTTGATTGGAATGATCTTGTAGATCCTCGAATTCCTTCCTCTACACCCTTTTGGATAAGGGGAATTCTTCGATATATTGTAGATAAGGTAACCTCTTCAAGCATTTTATCCTGCTCGACTTGGAAATCTTTGGGTTTTCCCAATCTTGTGTCATCTATCTGTGAGTTGTTGACTTTCAACAGAAGTTTTGCACGAGAGCCCTGGCCTCCCCCATCATATGTTGCTTAGAACAACATTCCCGAGTCTTGTTTAAGCTCTTTTACGACTCTTTCAAAAAGTGAAAATATTTTCGAGTGAAATTTTCTCTTTCACACTCATTAATTGGATTTGAAAGGATATCTATTTTGTGTAAGTTTAACCCTTTTTTGGACCAAGTAGACTAATTTAGAAAAAGTAATACTCTATTCACTAGTGGCTAGAAGAGTTCAATTGGGTATTGTTTTATACCTTTTTTGGGCCTAGGGGACTAAATTTTTGAAAAAGGACATTCTTTGGAGTTAAGTTGTAATTGCATCTCATCCTCTCGCTTGCATTATTGAACCTATTGTCATTTCCCTCTTTTGCATTATAAGCCTATTATCTCATTAGTTTTCATCATCAACCAAGCAGAGCCTTGTTTGTATCCTTTGAAGCTTGACACCCTATACCACAAGAGGAAACATTCCCCCGAGTGTCCATATCCTACATGCACCTCCTTGCATTGAGCATAGATATATTCCACTGCTAGAACTAGATTCTTACTCACAACACATGTTTCCTCCTTTGTATCATAACATTCATTTGACTATGAAAAAACAAAAAAAGACAGGTGAGAAAAGAATATTATCTTGCGTTGGAAGCAGTCGTGTCACCTTTGAATTGAGAAAAAACTTTTGAGTCCACTTGCCATCAAAATTTTGGGTTTAGCATGACCTCAGGAAGCTGAGCTCATTACTTAGAGCTTACTCCCCTGACTGGTTACTCTTCCAGTCTCTATGGAGATTTTGATTGGTGCCTCCTGCATCACAAAGTTTCATCATTAAGTCAATGTTTCCAAAGTCATCCATATGTCTCATGCTCTTGTTCAAAGGATGTCTATCAACCTGTGTCAACCATTTCTCTGAAATCTTGACTTTGAATGTCGGCCATACCCTCAGTGTCTCTCAGAATTACATAAAGTTGTAGTCCTACCATGCACTGGAGTCCTGCTTTCCTTATGGGTAGGTTACCTTGAACCCAGCAGTCGACATCTCCTCATTGGTCGTTGACTGGGGGGTTTCCCTTGTGTTCAGAGGCAAGAAATATATTCACACATTGGGATTTGTGCATTGTCCTAGATTTTGTTATCCTTATTGGTGGTTTCCTTACCTTTTTCAGTAGTTTCCCTTATTGGATGCTACTCAGAGGGTATTTTTTGTGCACTACTTGCATCTGGTGCATGCAAAAGATGCAAAGGGTCGTTGGTTTGTGAACATGTTCTTCGTCCGATTTCCTCCAAATCATCAAGATACTACTTTGTACCTCATGTTGACTGATGAGAGATTCCTTAATGCTCTCCTTTTAACAGGTCTCTTTCCATCGACTTCAACCCATCTAATCTGGAAACAAGACCTAGATTCCTATGAGTTCCTATATGTTTGCAGTCATCAATGGCATGTTCTCTCGCCATCGACGGTTGGGAATACATCAATGTCTCTTGATTAATGGATTCTTCAATTGTTTGACCTCAACACCTTTATTCACACTTGTAATAATGTACTTGGTTCCTTGATACCTACTTTCATTATCGGTAGGTTGTCTCACGTTTGTTAACGGTATACCTTAATGACCGACAATCAAATGAAGACTCATTTTGTTCGACCTCAACTCCTTTATTCACATGATGTAGACTTGCACCCTTAGTGGATCGTGTAGAATACTTGAAGACATCAATTCATAGTCACATATTTCTTGATCTATTGCTATCATTCATTGGACCAATATCTATATGACTTCAATGATCATGGGAGATCATATTATACTCCATTGTATACAGATATCTTCAAATTGATTTTGAGATTGGTTTTCACTGGGGCCTTGTTCGTGACTATGAAATCCTATGGCATGTATCTACTTTTGTATTGCCTATTCATGGCCATGAACAATTGTTTGGTATATTTCCACATGGATCTGCAATGCAATTCAAATTGGCATCCATGTGTACAAAGTCATTTTGAAATGTTTTATTCTTATGAGAAACCAGTTCATGCAGTTGGGTCTCCATTACTCCACTTCTAGGAATTATAATTTATTTCAGCCATCGCAGATGCTCCTCTAACCTCACACATTAGGGGGCATCTGTTATAGCAAGATTTTCCTCACCCCATGCAACTTTATCAGAAGGCCTTTTCCATTTCCCTATGAAGACTTGCAGTCCCTTTTTGCAATTTCCATAGAAAAAGTTGTATTTTTCCACATATATGCGCCCTAACAACTATACACTATGTGTATATGCAGGTTGCACCATTACATCCCGTGTACATTGGGTTTTGTGCCCAAAATTAAAAAATGGTGTCGATTTTCCATGTCACGTCACGATATCCATGATCCATGACCTTCCATATACTGGAAACGTTCTGACTCGGCCCTTCAGTTCCATTTGAAGGCTATAAATGGGCCATATCCAAGCTGTGGAGAAGAGGAGAAGAATTCAACTTTGAGACCAAATTTACTATGGAGAAATTATTCACTTCATATTGATTCTGCATCCCTTTTTCCTTTTAAGTCTGAACACATTGTTCAACCCCCAAGCTCTTCCCTATTTGATAGAGAAACTCATTGTCTCTCTTATATGAGATTGCCTTTGGTGGAGGATTCAAGTGGTGGAGACCTAGCTGGAAGGGACTTATTTTATTAGTTATGAACACGGCGACAGGGAATTTTTTCATTCATACACTTCTGTTGATTACATTTTAATAGAAATACTCTTTTCTTGTCCAATTAATGTCTTGCAAATATATGAATTGTTATTCCATGGGCGTATTTGTTATGAACATTGATGGATTATTCTATTATATGTGCTAACTTTATATATTATCACCATATTCTTACGTATCTTGGTTTTTGAGGACAAGTTGTAGGTGTATTTCTTTGAGTCAAGTGCTTAACGTTGGACTTCATCGAATGTCTGGACAAGGTAGGCTCTTTATTTTGTCTTGTTAACATATTTGTTTATATACCATACTTGAGATTAGAGTTGATTTCTACAATCGTTTCCGTCTTTTGTGGTTTACCCCATGCCATAGAGTGATTTTCCTCGTAACATATACCCTGCCATATACATGAGGGCCTTTAACAGTAGGAATGGATACACGTTCTTGTTGCCAAAGGCCATTGCATGTATGGCCATAAAGATGAAAAAATGACTAATAAAAACTTTTAAATGGAATGCACGAGTGCCAAAATGGTTATAGACTGGCAAGAGAGAGAGACACACACACACACACAGAGCACGAGGAGGTTGACCAAGAACTTTGACGATCATTCGGAGGTTTTAGATGCTCTTTAGCAGTGTGGGTTAAATAAATTTTATGGGTTCCCAAACATGCAGGCACAAAAGAGATTGTTGCAGCTACTGGTTGGATACTGGAATCCAAAGGTCGATGCTTTCACGATAGATGGTCAATCCTTGGACATAGAAGTAGAATGCATATACTTCATTACTGGTTTATCCCATCGAGGAGATGTGGTTAATATTTGACTCATGGTGGGATCAGGATGACCATAAAAGACTATATAGAAACATTTTGCACACCTGGTACGTAGTTGCTCTAGAGTTAGATCCCAATTCGAAATATAGAGAATTTCAGCCTAAAGGTGATTCTTCAAACTATCACCAAGATTGTGGGATCTGCTTCATTGCACCAAGCCTCTCGACTACATATTTTTTACATGGTGGAGTGTCTTTTCTCGATGCTCTATGATTGGACTACCTCACTGATTCAGTGTATGAAAACACAACTGATAGAGTACAAGATAGGAAGGATGAACTTTGGATATGATAGTATCTTATGTTCTTTCTTTGAGAGAGCGTTCCTGCTATAATTCTAAGAGTTTACATGCCACCACATCAACTCAGGGAACCATGCTTACTACAATCGGTCGTAGTAATATAATTCTTAGGAGGTGGGCACATATTGTATGCACATGACGATGATTTTTTCAAATGGTGGGAGCGACGGATCATCGCCATAAATGATTATCCTTATGACGAAATTAAATTTTATTATGATCTAGACATGCATGTGCCTCATGGTGGAGTGTTGGGGGAGATATGTAAGAAATTTTTTCAATTTTCAAAGTTATTTAATTTTTAGTTTGTTTTAATTATTTAAAACAAATATATTTTGTTATGGATTGAAACTAACAAAACATTATGAACATGAAGATATTGGACTAATATGGCTGGAGGGATACCCTCATCACTGACATAGGGGGTGTAGTGAGGCTCAACTAGGTGTGGATGTAGCTCATATGGAGCTTACTCTACAGAATTTCCAACATAACTTGGACCACCTGACACAGCAAATTCCCATGGTGTAGATTGAGGATCTGTTGAAGCAGATGCAACAACAAGTCGTCATTGTACCATGGGCATGGGTATAGTTGTTCTAGCATCTAGCCAACATTGTTGTGTGTTATAGAAACACACATGTAGGGGCAGGGCCCTCATCATAGATTATCTATGATATTTTTGTATCGTCCATTTATAAACATTCAAGGCTAGGAGCCTGATTTTGTTATGTGACATCCATGATTTTGTATTATTGGACATGAAAACAGTAATATATACATATCTTTTTTCCTTGATATTTATGTGTTTATATACATTTATATGTGTTTTTATTACTTTATAAATGTGACAAATTACAATCTAGTGCATAGTTAGCAGATGCATCAGATACGGTATTTGCACTTCTAAAAACGTGAATATAGGTAATATAATTAAAATATCGTTCTAAAAGACGTACATGTAGGAGTCGTCAGAGCAACGTGAGATCATGCACATGCTATTTACCATTTAGTTGTGACACCACCAATTAGGAATCTAGGAAAACTTCTAAATATGATATGCCATACACAATAACGTCTCTTAGGAGTTCAATCGTGGTGCTCTACTTGGCCACATTGTTCGTTGTTGGCCCTAGACAAGCACCTCCAGATACAACCAGTTGGACCTTACGTGAATAAATCACTCATGCGGTGGAAGCAAGGTTGTAACACCCTGTTTCCCCCAGATTGTAAATATAACTGAACTAGCCAAGGACTATGGCAAAAACTCATAAGTATGAATATGTGATGTAAATGGACCTACAGGAAGAGGTCAACGAATGTGAATGATAAGTTTGAATTTACTGCAGAACTGCTGAGAGGGGATGTGCAGAAAAAGAGACCACGAAGGCGGTGGAAGGCACCTTGAAAAAAGGGGTGTTAACTTCCACCAAGAATTAAAAATACCGTATTTGGACTCCACTGGCCCGGAGAACCAAAAGCGGCTCGTTGGCCCTGAAAATTAATGGCTCGCAGACTGGTAGGCGGATGGCTTGAAGAGGGATGGGATGGTGAACCGCCCATCAATAGAGTCGTCAGGCCTGATCAGTGCGAGGGTAATCGTTCCACACGTAACCTCGCGAGAGGATAAGGTGTATGGCTGAAACGATTGAAGGGGCAGACGCGAGGGGAACTCTGAAATTCTTCTACGCAGAGTGAGTGATCGCAGGGGGAGGATTGCAACCTTCGCTCCTGGACACTGGAAGACAGGAAGACGCAAGTCTCAGGACATCGTGGTCTCATCTTGGGGGTGGCTAGTGGTAAATCCATTAGGAGTCACTACGCCTACGGTTGGGTGGAAACGAGCACCCCTCTCAGCAGTTTCTTCCATTGCTGAAGTTATTTCTGATAAGTATTTTGCTTATATTGCACTCTGAAATTTATATGTTGTCACACAGGTTCATAGACTTGTGGAATTGTACATGTTTTCCTATGTAGGAATGTCTGTGTAGTAATTGATGATAAGGAGTAGATATTAGCTCACAGAACTGTGAAATTGTAAAGGATTGTAGCCTGAGAGTGTCCACGTAATGTTTGATATGAATAAGTTGTTATATGCTTATCACAGAGAATAACATGCACGACGTAAGTTGATAAAATGAAGCCAATCATGCCCAGCCATTCTCAAGAAGTTGTCTTCCTTTATCCGCTTCCAGAAATGCCCCGGTAGGAATCTCTTCACAGAGATTTCCTCCTTGGAAAGGTTTGAAAAGAACCCAGAACAAGGATTCGAACGCATCGACCTTAGTAATCCTGCATGAGGAGGAGCGATTCTAATAAGGTTCCAAGATAGTAGTGTTGTGAGGAGTGATAAGTCGACTGATGAGATTTCGTCGGGTGCACCATAGTCATCCATGACCATTAGATTGACGAAAGTAACGCAAGCGTTACATGCTTTGCCCTCTCTCATCGTGAGCAACGAGAAATTGGGATCATAAGTCCCAAAGACCCAAAAGAAAGAATCTGGACCATTAGATCTCGGTTCACATTACCCGTCAGCCGTTGGATCCGAAAAAGCTGCGCAGGGGTTAAGCGCAGGGGTAGGCGTGCGAGGAAGTGATTTGAGCCATTAGATCTAGAGTAGAAATCCCGTAAACCGTTGGATCGGGGAGAGTTGCACCGGAGCTAAACTCTAGTGTGCAGAGGAAGAGTCCTAGTCGTTGATCTCGGCAGGACACGTGTCGGCGTTCTGGGAGGCATCGGGATTTCACTCATCAGAGATTTTAGGAGTGTAGAACCGTTGCACAATGAAATCGCGATACGCGATTTCCCGATCGAATCTGGACCGTCCATTATGCGTGACGCGTGTCAGGAGATCCAGAGGGGGATCGGGATATTTGCCATTGGGAAATCAGCATTCCCATGGACAAGTGTTTGGGGAAATCCAAGTGAAAACCCCGACAAGATTTGAGCCGTCCAAACAATAGGGACACGTGGCAGAGGATCCCAGAGAGTCGGGAATCGGGGAATCGGAGACCCTGAGAGCAAGGAAAACAGGACTTCGAAAGTCTCGAAACCCCGAGAGCAAATCCCAGCCGTCTGGT
>JASDQU010295205.1:11185-24131 GCA_032191745.1 Picea mariana | reverse complement strand
TATGTGCTTTCTTTATCTGCTTCCTAGAAGCAATCATTTTTCACATCGATTTTCGTAAGTTTAAATTAAAACTTGCATCTTGTAAATCATGTAAATAAATGAGACTTGTATATCTTCTGCTTAAATACAACTACTACAGTTACATTAGAACATATGTATATGTATATATATATAGTGTGTTTAGTAATTAGTTAGTTATTTCAGCTCTTTTATTTATTTTATTCGTTTCTTCTAGGACTTTTAGATTGGCCAACAGAGCCATTAAACCCATCAGAACAAGTTATACCAAACGGCTTGGGTTATTTAGACAGCCCCAGACCGGACTCATTCTTCCAATTGACGGACGGTCATTTTCGCCCATCAACACCAGTGCATCCTTATATTTCCTGGGTGCTGAAGTGATTTGTTGTCATACATCAGTACTAGATCTCCTTCCTTGAAATTTTTCTTCTTGATGTGTCTATCATGACAAGGTTTGTCTCTTGCTTTTTGAACCTGTTGGTGGAAACTTGCTAAGATCCTATCTTCCTCCATGTTCATTAACTGATTTAGTCACTCATGTACTGTGCCTCGTTATGTCATCTGTGTGATCGCTGCTACGCGCAAGCTTGGTACTAAAATTTCTAACGACACCACTGCTTCTTGGCCATAGACCAATTTAAATGGTGTGTGCCTTGTCAACGGTTTTCACATAGTTCTGTAGGCCCATAATATTGCTGGTACTTTGAGGTCCTAGTCGTCCATGTTCACGTTACAGATCTTTGTTAGCACATTCTCCAGGATTTTGTTAAATGCTTCCACTATGCCATTTTCATGTGGGTGATATGGTGTGCTCCTCTGATGATGGACTTCAAATTCTTCAGTCATAGCGTTGATAGTGTTGTTTATGAAGTGCGTGCATTGGTCACTCATCAAAACTCTTGGGCATCCAAATCTAGTGATCACTTGCTCAAATAAAAAGTGTCTTGTTGTTTATGCATTTCAATCCTTCACTGGTGTGGATTTCCCCCATGGTGTTAGGTACTTAGTCATGGTGATAATGTACCTAGCTCCTATTCTTTTTGTTGGTGGTTTTATTGGTCCCACAAAATCTATTTCCCACTTGTCGAATGCCTACAATGTTACTTGTGGTTGTAATGGCATCTCATCCCTTCTATTGGGTTTACCTACCCTTTTACAGACATTTTTTCTTTGAAATTACTCTTTCAAGTCTCTGTGAATCATTGGCCACCATAGTCCTGCATGCAATACCTTATGCACGGTAGCTTTGCCTGCATAGTGCCCTCCTTCTATTCCCTCATGGGATTCTACTAAAACTCATGGTCTTTCATGTTCTAACACATATCTTCACAAGATGCTATCTGCACCCATTTTATATAAGTGTCCTGCAATCAGTTGATAGTCTACGATGCGGACTACCAGGTTTTTCTTCTGCGCGATGTTATATTCTTGTGGCGTAGTACCTGTTCTCAAGTACTGAATGATATATGTGAAGTGATCATCAGTGATCTGGATTGATAATAACTGTGTGTTTGGAAATTTTTCCTCTAAGTTCATAGGTTCTTCTCCATTTGTGACTCTTAATAGGTGGTCAAGTCCTTGTTACACATCAAAATTACTCATTACGATGATGGCCTAGTTTCGTCATTACCAATGTCACAAGTGTCTCATTTTGACCGCAAGTGTTGCAAACATCATACTGCCATCTTTCATATGTCGTGTCTCTAACAACATCATAAGGACACTTAAGAAACCTTCAAAGACTGGTTTTAGAAGGAGAAATCATCTGATGAGGAGTACAAAGCATTTGCCATGGAAAAAACCACTTAAAAATGATTTTTGGAAGGAAACACTCCCCTACCCACTGTCAAGGAGTGTTAGTGCTCCCTGACCTCCTTTGGGGGAGCGTTTTAGCACTCTGGACACCCTTCTGGGGGAGCGCCAGGCATTTTTGAGGAAATTTTGGGCAGCACTCCCCTACCTAATGTCTTAGGTAGCACCAGTGCTCCCTAACCCTCTTTGGGGGAGCGTTGTAACGCTCTGTGTACCCTTTTGGGGAAATGTTGGCCTATTTGAGGGGAGTGTTATGTTGTTGAGAAAATTAGGGGAATATCCTCCTTATATTGGAAATCATTTGGATTCGAATCTGAGGTCAAGGCTAGATCTTAGGGAGGATCCACAACTGAAGGAGAAAGATCCTCAACCTAACCCAATAATCTCTAAGGTGGTTGGGTCTCTCCAAGATTATATGAGGCCTTCTCATGGTGAAAAGCACATGGCAGATTAGAGGCATCAGACTTATGATATCATAAGGGAGATTTATCAATGAAAGCATATTCATTTTGATGGTGGATTATTTGAGCAAGGGGCTGGACAAAGAGAGCTTGGTGAATTTGTTGCATCTACATCAAGGTTGTAAGAAATTTTCTTTGTTTTCATTAATATACATATGTTCTTGGCCTGTTTCTTTCAAGGTTATGTTTATTCTACATGAACTTGTCTCTAGTAGATAGATCTGGTTTCAAGCTAATCTTAGTAGAATAGGAAGCTTGTTTTGTTCTCGAGTTGATTGCGAGACTTGTCGAGGAGCTTGGGGATCAAAGCTAAACTTGAATTGTTCAAGGACGAACATCATTAAAAAGGTACACCTTTCTTCCTCTTCTCTATACATTGGTTTATCTAGGTTTAAAAGGATGTTAGTGACCAATGTTAGCAACCTTTTTGTCTTGGTTATAGGGATCTAGTATCCAAGAGAGAATCCACTTGTTCGTAGGGGGATTTTTTTGTAACAGAAATTGGCGACTCCACTAGGGAAGTGAAATTTCAGTTTTGGTTTCCTTCCTTGGTATTTTTCCTGACCTTTTTCTCACCTTTATATCTTTTTCATATTTTGTTTATGATTCTTAGATGTGTTGTTGGCTTTTGATTCATCCCATACACATTGAATTTTTGCATTTTCCTGAGTTTTTTGTGATTTCTTGGCAATTGTTTGAGTTATGAGAGGCCAACGCTCCCATGCCTCTACTACTAGAGCGCTAGCACTCCCTTGCAGGATCCCAAGGAGCATTGCAATGCTCTAGTGCCCTTGACACTGGAGCGCTAGTGTTTTTCTTCTCAAAACTCTTTTAGGAGTTCATATCAGAGTCTAATTTTTTTTTATTTATCTACTCAGGGTTATCATCATCTTAGTGTGCCTTTGTTTTAGCCTCCAAACTTTTGATTTATAAGAATTCATGATGCTTTGTTTGGGTTTGTAACATCTCTTTCTTCTTTACTTTGAGTCACTCTTCTTCTTTCGAGATTTAGAATCGATTTACTACTTTCTCCTTTATCTGATGGTATGAAAGTTGTTGTAAGGAAACTCAGAGATCTATGCATTATTCAATTTGATCTTTGAGGTCTTTTTCCCAATTAATTCCTAGTTTTTCATCATCCATTAACCTTCTCCTACCTTCACTAGCAATTTCACCAATTTTCATGCTTTCTGGGTGAGTTTTTGCATGGTTTTTCGCTCTTTTTCTGAGTTTCTGGGAGGACCAACGCCCCTCTATAGACCATACCAGAGAGCCATCACTCCCCTACAGTGTCTTATGGAGGATTGCAACACTCTATGCACCCTTTTGGGGGAGAGCTAGTCTCTTTTTTGAGAGTTTTTGCCTTCTTTTGCTCAGTCTTTTGCAGCCTTTTTTGCAGAGATATTTACCCAGAGTCTATGGTTGGTTTGTGAAATTGTTTGGATTGGTTTTTTATGGATTTTATTCTTATCACTCCCGATTGTATTTTTTGGAGCTTGAACCCTTTTTCAGAAATGTGAAATTGTCTTTTCCAGCTGCTTTTTGTCAGGACAGTTTTGAGTGATTTCTCTTTCTCCCTATCTTTTCTTTGATTCTTCTCTGCATTTTATTTGTGTTCCTTGGATGTTGGATTGGTTCTAGAATACTTGATGGTGTTCTTGCTTGTTAGAACAAGTTTCTACTTGTTTTTTTTCATAACTCATTGCCTTGAGTGCATGGTTTGTTTGTAGCCCTTTTGCTTCGTGTCTTTTGCATCTGCATAGGACTCTTTCTCTTGATTGAAAGTACTATAGCATTGAAGGTTTTGTATTTACTTTTTGTACACATCATAATCAAACAAAGAATATAAATTCATTATTGCTTTTGGGTAGTGAAACTAGCTTGAATTTGAAGTAGCATAATTGCATGTTTTTTGGCATTTTGGGACATTGTGCATCTGGGATGATGAATGTTTTCTCCTTATCATAGCATAGCTTTCATTGAAATTAAAATATTGCATATTCATCTCTTTGCATAAATTTCGAGTCGATCAAAACACCATATTGTCCATGCCATTTTCCTTTTGAGTAACAACAACCTTAAAAATCAAGCGCTAAACTAAAATTGATTAGACATTTTTACATTTTCTGGTAGAAAACCTACATTAGATTAGTTGTAGGGATTTGGAATAGGTGTGAAAGATAACTTTCCAAAGATGCAAACAAACATAGGATCTTGTGTTAGGGAGCGGTGAAATCCAATTGCTATGTTTTATGTTGGGAAGCCCTTCGCACACAAGGGTCAAACCTAAGGTCGCATTGAGACTAGCAAAGTTACTCACCCTTCTTTGTTGGTCTTGGTGTAGAGATTGCGTGTATTATGGGGGTCGCTTGAAGGTATACCCACAATGATGAGTGGAAGCCTTTCAAGTTGATTTTGGGCTAGATACCCTGCCCTTGTCCATGGATCAAACTGTCGATTGTTTCCCCAGGAATCACTGTTGTAGTTGGTAACCTTAGTGGCCTATCTCTTTAGGGTATTTACACAAGGTGATTGTGGAGGGGAAAGTCTTCACAGTACTTGGAATTGACGTTGGACAGACTCACTCAGGCTCCTTGGAGGGTATACCCACAATTATTTGTGGGAGCTTGCACTAGGGTGTAATTCCTTTAAGCAAGTCGTCAACGTAACTTTTCCACCCGCTCTATCTCGGCCCCTTCTTACTTTTTTTCCACAACATTGGATTTCATCACCAACTAGTATGCTCATTGTGAGAAGGTTTTGTTTGATTTCTTGCTTACTAGAATTTTAGCGTGTGTTGTTTGTTCTCCCTAGCAGAATCTAGGTTGGATCTTTATTTTTATGGTGTCAGTTCCCAGAATGACCAATGAAGGAACCCCTTTGCTAGGGGAACCTTTTTTTTTTTCTTCTTATGGAAATGTTGGTCCTTCTTACATCGCTACTTTGAGCCTTCCAGGTCTCACAATTGGGTTATTGGTATGGTTTTTTTCCACTCTAGTGATCTCTAATGTAGGTGCTTCAGATGTAAGCACACCACCCACACATCAACCTCATGTCGACCTTTCTCCTTCTTCACCCGTTAGGTCTCCTTCCATTTCTCCTTCTTCACCTAGTGAAAGCTCTAAAGTGAGTATCCAAGTTGATAAGAAGAAGAAGAAATGGAAAGAGAAGAAGAAGAACCAGAAAGGGACCAACCCTCCAACTACATCAGATGTTGGATCCAAGCAACCAACTACTGTTAATAGTATCGGGAGTGTTGATGAGGAAGACAAGACTACAACGAAGAATTTGAAACCCAAATTCCCTTGCATTATTTTTAAGGGTGACCACTTTCTGAGGGATTTCCCTGGTATTCCCAAGGTCTTAGAAGTGTGGTCCTTCACGTCATTGTCCCCTGCTAGACATGATGGTGACGTCCCGTCAACTAGTGACGTTAAGGTTGGTAAGAAGAAGACAACTGTCAAATTTCCGTGTATGTTATGTGAAGGTGATCATTATTCTCACCTTTGTCCTCATATGGACGAGACTTCTTCTCTTTTGGAAAAGATTCAACTCCCAACTAGTTATCATAAGATTTCCACCAACCCATCGTTAGTTGATAGAATGGTCAATCCGGTTCCATCCCCGATCAGTCTAGTTGATCAGGTGGTCAATCTAGTTTCATCCTCGGTTGAACCACTCACCAAAGTAGTTGATCAATTTTCGTCATCGATCAGCCCCACTTTTCATATGAAAAGTGAAACCCAAGTGACTAATCTCGTCTCATCATTGGTCAGTCCCACCCTTCATCCGAAGAGTGCCAAGGTGGTTGCTCTAGTTACATCATCGGTCAATCCCACTCCTCTTCTGAATAGTGCCAACGTGGTCAATCCCACTCCTCCTCTGACGAGTGCCAAAGTGGTTGCTCCGATCCCTTCATCGGTCAGTTCGATTGATCATGTCATCAATCTAGTCATGTCCTTAGTTGAACCAGTTGACAAAGTGGTTGATCTAATCCCATCTTCAGTCAATCCCACTCTCCCGTTAGAGAGTGCAACCCAAGCGGTCGATATGTTTCCACTTATCGACCCCATTCTCCCCTTGGAGAATGAAACCCAAGTGGTTGATTTGATGTCATTATCAATCGATCCTACTCTCCCTCTAGAGATTAAACCCAATTTTTCCCACATTTTTCTCGTTGATACAGAATCTACCGTGTTGGGGGGAATTCCTCCTTCTCCCACGAAACCCCCTCCAAGTAATGATGCCATCCTTTATTATTGGGGTGCGCTAACTGGATCTTGTCTTCCCTCCCACATTCCTTTCAATATTACAGTACAGGTTTGTGGATGAGTCGTTACTCAGACACTGATAGATGAAGGTTTGTCCATTAGTATTGTGTCCTCTATCGCTTGGAAATCTTTGGGTTATCCTCATCTTGTGCCGGTTACCCGGACTTTGTTTTCTTTTAACAGAAGAACCAGTCACCCTTTAGGGATCCTTCCTTAGTTTCTTGTAACTTTGGGATAGAAAACTATCTTTATTGATGTTATGGTAGTCTAGTACCCCTTGGATTTTGATTTACTCCTTGGGCGAGATTATGTCTATGACATGAAAGCTTTTGTGTCCACTTTTTTTCGTGTGATATCTTTCCCGCACGATGGAAGAATGGTGACTATTGATCAACTTTCATTCATTGGCCCTGACTTGAACATCAACCCAATGACCTCCCTAAATGGGTCTTATMTGCRGTCGGTATCACCCATGCC
This sequence comes from Picea mariana, assembly GCA_032191745.1. Lineage (NCBI taxonomy): Eukaryota > Viridiplantae > Streptophyta > Pinopsida > Pinales > Pinaceae > Picea > Picea mariana. Next base: position 17,089 of record JASDQU010295205.1, on the reverse strand, counting down.
ACAGGTCAATTATGTGGCATTATCTCCCATGACTTCAACTTCCAATGACTTAGATCTGGTAGTTGACATGGTGATCTCTTCAATAGGGATATTAGAGCCATATCTCCCTACCCTTATCGAGGTCGTCGACATGTATTCCTTCCAAGGTGCTTCTCTTCCATCCAGTGAATACCTCTTGGAAGCCATGACCGAGTTTTTTCCCTTGACATGGTGTTCTTCCAGACCGTTATCCTCTTGGAAGCCATGATCAAGAAGAGTCAACAAGCATAGTTTCTCTTGTCTGTGGAAAGCTCGTTAAAAAATAAAACAGAGGTTATGAGCATAGTTTTTCCTCTCTATAGCAAGCTCGTTAAAATATGAAACAACAATATGCAGTTGGAACCCGAAGCCTTGAGCATATTTATTTTCTTGTGTCAAGCTCATTAAAAAATGAAACAATCACCTCTCTTGTCAGGTCGAGTCTTTCGCCAGATCTCGTAGATACCAAGTCGAGTATTTCGTTAGATCTCATGTTTGAACCTTCATTTCATCCATCTGTATCATTTTTCTCCATATAGTAGAGAAATTGGTGACAACCTCAAAGTCAGTGAATGATTTGAATCTTGGGGGCATTGTCTCCAGCCTTTGATTATCATTCTAGAGTTAAGGCACTAGCTTTTTAAGTTGGGGGCATACCGAGCTTAGTCTTTGTTCCTTCTCGTGCTCATAAATACATGAGAATATAACCGAGTAGACTTTTATCACTCTTTTGTAATCGTAAAGGATACACGAAAAAGGAACCCCCCTGGAGTCTCCTTTAATCTCTTTTCAGACTCTCTAAACATGAAAAGATTGTCGAGTGATCTTGCTTCCTTTCATAATCATTAAAAGGTTTGAAAGGGCATATTTTGAGTGATAATTTATCTATTTTTTGGCCTCATGAGACAAACATTACGAAAAAGGACAACCCTAGAGTTGTCTTTAAGTTATTTTTAGATTCTCTAAACATGAAAAATCACCAAGTTTACCTTCTCTGGACTCGTTAAAAAATCATACATTGAAGGGCCCATACAGGACCGAACCCTTACTTCTTCTAGTTCATTAAACAAAGGAAGAGGAACTTGCCGAAGGTGAGTTATATCAAGCATGTGTTACCCTCCTCGAGCTCGTTAAATCAAAAAGAGGTACTCATCTATCTTGATGGGGAAAAAATTGAAAGAAGCAAGCCAAGCAGTTTTTGAGAACATTACCAGTAACTCTTACGGTTTCCCTTAAACACAACACTTTTTCTTTGCACGCATTTTAATCCGTTGAACCTATGCACTATACCAATCCTCTGAGTTTTCTTACTTCTTTGGGTCACTCGACGAAATTCACAGTATCCACTGCATTATCATGTTTTGGTCCATGTCATGTTTCTGTTGTATAGTGCCTCAATGTTCAAGGGAAGTATCTACCTCGAGTGTCAACTATTGGCACAGGGTTAGACCCGGTGTTCAATGCTCAAGAGCACACCAAAAAAACCCTAACTACCGGCCCTTTCGGCGACACCTACGAAGTAGATGAAGTCTCACCCAAGGTAGAGGCAGGGGTGGTTGCAAGAATCAAGTGTCTGCAACCTTAGATGGGACACAGATCTGTGATTATATCACTTACAGCGCACTTAGCATTGATCATTCATCAATATTCAACCCTTATTATACTTCATAGATAGCACAAAGCATCACAACATTCACTTAGATCTAAGATATTTCAGCACTTAGCAACAGTAAAATAGATTGGATCTAGTAGATCGGCACTAAGCATCTTCATACATATCAGATCTAACATTCATACACATCTAAGAAGCACAAAGAATAAGTAGATCTATCTAAATATATCAAATCACTTAGCAAATAAAGATATAAACACATCAAGTCAAAGCACAAAGCATCACACATAGATTTACGTGGTTCACCCCCACCCTGGGGATACGTCCACCAACTCTTCTTCTTTATTAGTGTCTTCAATCAGTTACAACACAAAGACACTCAAAACCCTTACTTCACACAGGTCAGAAGATTTGCACAACTCGCTAGATCCTTCTTCCTTGCACTTCAGCACAAAGCCTTCTACAACCTCTTACAACAACTTGCACTTAGCTCTGCAAGCTTCTTACAATCATGCACAAAGAATTTACAATTCACATCTGATCACACAGATCTAACTACTAGCACTAAGCCATCGACCATCCTTACCTTTCCTAAGTATCTATTTATACATTACAAAAGTGGGCCTAAGCATGGGTAAACCCACGGGTCGACATCCCTTTCCCATTACATTAACCCAAAACCCTAAAAGGGGCCCAAAAGTGGACCGAGATCCCATGATCTCTGCTTCACTTGGCTCTTCATCTTTGACATGCTATCGAAGTCCCACCTTTTAATGAGTATGAAAGGAAGCAAGATCACTCGACAATCTTTTCATGTTTAGAGAGTCTGAAAAGAGATTAAAAGTGATCTAAGAGTGATCTTGCTTCCTGTGATCTAAGAGTGATCTTGCTTCCTTTCATACTCATTAAAAGGTGGGACTCGTCCCAAGTCACTCACCTGTGACTCGTCCCAAGTCACTCTTGTCTGCACAATTCTACTTCAAAAGCCTCAAGCTTGGCTCAAGCTGCTTTGACCTATTGCTTTGTTGTGGCCTCCTGTTGGGTGAATTCTAGGATCATTGTGTCGTTTACTAGTTCTTCTAGGTGTTGTTCTACTGTGATGACGACTTGCTCAAGCTCTACTCCCTGGCTTTCGATCTCGGAATATAACATGCATGCCTTGTCTTGCACCTGTTGTATTCGCTGAGTGACTTCCATCAATTTCCTCTAGATCATATGTATTTTCTATTGAGTTGTGCATTGTTCATGAGATATTTTCATTCTATCCACTACAGATAGGGCCTTCAGCTATGCCTGTAATGTATCTGCATGGTGCTTTTCTTCCTGAAGCTGCAAATCTAGCGCCTGTAACTCCGGATTCTCTGTAAGGTTCTCATAAGTCTAGGCGCTCTGGTTACTGAGTTGCTTTCACTCCAAGGAAATATCTTTCGATTGGTCAAATGCACTGCGAGCAATTGCTTCTCGTTGGTCTATATCTCCTAACGGGTCTCAGGCACAACGCGGAGTTCTAGATCAGCAATGCGTTACTGAAGCTTCTGTATAACTTTTTCGAATTGTGCCACCTATTGTCGAACTCTCTCTTTAGCCTGTACTTCGATAGCAGTCACAGAGCGGAGTGCTTTATGACTAGTTCCTTGACTTCAAGCTACTCTGCAAGTAAATGTTCCTTGCTTTGTTGTAGCTATGCTTTCTCTTTGTCCCACTGTACTTGAAGAGCAAGTTTTTCTCATTCGGCAGCACTGTGCTACTCGACAAATACTCCATGTACCTCTGTCAAAGCTTGGGTGGTTTGTGTTGTGTCTTCTTGAGCTTGTCGAAGGCGAGCTTTGACCATATCAATAATCTGGTGAAGTTGGGTTGGCTCATCTCCTGGTTCTACTGTCCCTGCTGACAGAGGCGTAGTGGGGACTGCGCAGCTAGACTGGAGTGCCTGCTGCACTCCTTGGAGTTCAATCTCTATACGGTTATACATCTGCTCTTGCTTCACCTCTTTCTTCTCTATTATCTCCTTTGAAGCATTGTTTACCACTACAATGATGAAATCAAATTCATCCAACGTGAGGGTAGTTCACATCTTGGTTACAGTGGTTCTAGGTTTCTTTCGGGAGGAATATTTCAGAGGTGAGACCTTCCTTTTCTTTGACGAGTCTTCTTCATCCCTAGGCGGTGGTACTTCACCTTTCTATTGTTAAATTTATATGCCTTCTATCTCTTTTCCATCACCTCCTTCATCTAGTGTGATAGAGGCAGTCCTTACAGATGCATTGTCTACTTCGTGAATCTCTTCAGGCTTCTTCATTTTGCTTGGTCTCGGTGTATCCGATACAGTCTCTGGGCTATCAATATCGGACAGCTCTGTGGGGTTCACTAGAATGAGAAGGTTTGTTGACCAATACTTGGTGATCTCTTTGATGTCTTCCTTGGTGAACTTGTAATAATACTGCAACTATTTCTTGTGTTCATCAGCTCGCGTTGTTATATAAATGAAGTGGCGATCCGCGCTGAACTTCATTAAGGGTCTGAATATTTGGAGTGTGTTTGGGGTAATGCAAGGCATAGAATGGATGGAGGTCTTCATATGGTTGTAGTATACGTGAAATATGACATTTGACTACCATTGCTTGCTCATATCGGTCGAGTACCACAGGGTACCGAACCTCGCAGCCAAAGGTTCAAATGGCTCGGTTTCTGGGAAAGTGGCACCCTCTGGCATCTCCCATGCTATGAAGGATATCAGTATGAGAATCCAACTGAAATGGAACTCATACCCTTGGTCTTGCACTTACCTACAATCTAATTTGATCTGATTCACCAAGTACTTCACCCAATTCATTTGAAGTCCTTCTGCACAATTCCCTGCGAGATCAACTACGAATCCAGTCACTTGGGTGGGCCGGTTCTTGAGAACTAGCTTGCCTGCAATCAACTGAAAGGAAAGGTGCACTACGCCACTCTGAATAGAGGCTACCTTGCAGCCTCACGTTCCCTTCTCGACATCGTTGTAGGTTTCTTTGAGCTTCGCTGCTAGCACTCTATCTGTGGTCTTTCCAGGATAAAACTCCCATGGGTCAGGGCCTTTCATGCTGAGTCCTATGATCTGATTGATCAAGGTCAGATCCACTGTGACACAATATTTCAAACACAAGTAGCCTCCGTGATAGCAAGACAGAAGCAACTTTATGCATGCATTCACCTCCTGGTGCCTGCCAAAGTGTGGGATCTTCATGACATTCAACAATGTTGACTGCGCGAGGTTGTGGGTCCAAGATTGTGGGACGATCTTTGAGTTCTTTCCCTTCATCTTCTTTAGATACTTGTGTGGGGCGAGCATATTGTAGACTTTCCTATCACCAAGGTTGAAGTCGCTAAACTTCAACACTACAAGCTTGTTCTGATCGGCACAAACTGTGCGCACCCCTTTCGACAGGTACGCAGTGACCATAGCATACTCGAATTCTTGGGGCACATTGTCACGGTTGATTTCACCATGCAGAGGGGGTAGGTAAGCAGGAAAAATTCTTGGAATCAATTTAGCATTCGCAAGATCATCCTTATGCTTCATTCGCTTCTCATCGACCTGTCAGGACGGTCTGGCTCTAGCAGTGGATGGAGAAGCTACTACTCCTCTTGTCGATGATTCTTAGACTCTAATGGAAATTCCTCTTTCTGACATGACTCTCTCAATCATTAAATCAAGGAGGACCTCTGTTATGGATTCTTCAACTGCGGTGAGCTCGTCGGACATACACACTCTAGAAAAATAATCGGGGTCACGATGATCTCAGATACTACACTAGGATGAACAAACAGATCGCAATGACCATTGTATACAATCACTAGTTCTGCAGGCTTCGAATTCTCAGTTGGAAAAAGTGTTCTTCGGGCATGGCGCGACGAGCTAAATAATAAATTCGGCAATGGTCTACTTGCAATGGGTATGAAGCTTCCATTAATGTTGATCCGTATGTTATGGCGCAGTCCAACAGTCTAGTGGTGATCCTTTAATGCTTTTTTATCCGTTCGGGGTGGAAGTTGAACGGGTATATCAGTCTAACGGCTATATTGCTTCGCCACGGCGAAGTGCCATAGCTCACTATTCTGATATCCCGGTGAAGCTCCCATTCTGCAAGTTTTCTTTCTGCGATGTTCCATCTGGAATCTCCTATAACTTTTCAATCTTTTCCCTCTTCTTACTTAAATTTCTAGCCTTCTTCCCAATAATCTTCAACTCGGTCTATCTTTTTCCATTCTGATTCCTATCTTATTTTAGCATA
>JASDQU010295204.1:0-14188 GCA_032191745.1 Picea mariana | reverse complement strand
ACTTAATAACATTAACAACAATTCATACATGCAACAGAATACATGATAACATTTCAAGACACAGACATGCATCATATATGAATTAAGTACATAATTAATACTTATATTTTAAACCGTTGTAACACCACCAACTACGTGCAGGCCTTCCACGAACCTCCTATCTTTAGACCGCGTTGCTCTTTACTCTCAGCAGTAGGTCACCCCCGAGCTGGGACTAAGCTCCACCGGGCAAGGGAATCCTAAGCTAGGCAGGGTCAATAGGAAGACACATAGTTTATGAGGATGGATTCTCTCCCAGGAGCCACTTATGCCCACTGCTCACAGACTCTCATTCCCCACATCCTTGTCCCACCCTAGAAGTATACACCTTCACTATCACACAGGACAGTCTTTCGACTACTAAACCTCCCTTGTCTTGGGCTTCAGCAATAGGTCGGACCAAAATTCTCTGATCTCTGTGGCAGCTACAGGACCCCTTCTAGGAGTTATCACTTCCTCCGCGCACTCTCTCACCTGGAGGGAGTCGCTCACAGGCCTGGCAACCTGCTTCTTCAACCACAACCACCTCTCTCACATGGAGAGAGTGTTTCACACAGGCCTGACAACCTGCTTCTTCACCTTCGTTCCAACACAAGGAGGACAACAGTAAGGCTCAACAAGGAACAAATGATGGTAGCAATTCACACTCAACCAAGGGAATGTGTGGCCACAACAGCCCACAATTATAACACACACGATATAGACAATTACGGTATGCTCAGGTCTCACAGAAGATAACCACCCAAACGATTAAGCACGAACTTGGATTTGCAATGTGGACAAACGAGGTTCATAGAGCACACAAGATACATGGCTTAGTCCACGAGTTTGTCACTGGTTTTCAAGGTGTGTGACAAGGAATCAACACAGAGGTCGAACGCAGACTCGATAGTTCAGACGGAGGATGCGTCCGCTTATCAGGAAAACATCACGGTTTTCTGGTTTCAATGCTGCGTGAGGGTATGCAGAGATTAGACGCCCACTCACACAGTTCAGACAACAAACGAAAGAATGGAGGACGAACCCCCATCACGGCTCAATTCTTGGGTTAAATTGCATGTCCCTGGGCCGACACATGTCACCCATGAAGATGCATGCACTCCATCAAGTATGTGTTCCCTTTTCCGAGAACTTAGGATAAAAAAATATACCTTTCACACCACTTTGGAATAGTAATAAATTATTATTCTCAAGGACTTAAGCCCTCAAGATTAGCCCCTCTTCCAACCTTTCAGCCCCCTCTCCCTTACCTAGCCTTGTGGAAGTTTAGTCCCCCATCACTCTTTCTTCATGGTTGGTCAACACGCAGTGATGTTTATATTTTATTAATGATATGCATAATTACATATACAAAAATCAGGCTCCTGGCCTTTAACACCTAGGCTCTCCAACCTAAACAACACATAATCCCACCAGCTTATCAACACTCGGCTCACTAGCCTACAAAACATAACTACAATTCATAATTACAACAGGGCTCATCCTTAGGGATATTACAATCTTCCTTCCCTCGACATAACCCGTTTGTTCAGGGGAGATGAGCAAGGCAAGTAGAGGTTTTAATCTGTTAGCAACGACTTTAGTGATAATTTTGTAGATAACATTGCAGAGAGCTATGGGTCTGTACTTACTTAGTACTACAACATTTTCTTCTTTGGGGATCAAGGTGAGGAAGGTGGCATTGAGGGAAGGGAGGAACCATTGACGATTTCATGATTCTTCCACAATCTCTAACACGTTCAGGTTTAACATATCCTAGCAGGCATGGAAGAAGTTGATTGTGAAATCATCCGGCCCAGGGACTGTGTCTTTTTTTCATTTGATTGACAACGGAGTCCACCTCTTGGAGAGTGATTGGGCACATTAGGGAGGCATTTTGTTGATCAATGATCAGACTGGGGATGTGGGTGGTAACTTGTTGAATAGTGTCCCCCCTGGAGAGATTCTCCTCCATGAGTAGATCTTCGTAGTAGGAGACCAGTTCAGTTTTGATGTCCTTGTGGGTTTTGAGCCAAGTGCCATATTACTTATTAAGGTAGGAGATTATGTTGTGCATTTTGTGTTGGATGGTTGAGTGGTGGAAGAAATAGGTGTTGCGTTCTCCTTCCTTCAGCCATGAGATTCTTGATTTTTGTTTCCAACGCATTTCTTCTTGCTAGCATCACTCCTCTATTTGGGAATGAAGTTCTAATTCTCTGTGTGATAAAGCTGGCGGATGTCCTTCCATGATGATCTGTTGCTGTAAGGTCTCCATGGTGGTTTTGACTAAGAAGATGTTCCCAAACATCGTTTTGTTCCAATCTTTCATATTTTTCTTCAACATTTTTAGTTTTTGTTGAAATATATACATTTTGATGAGGCTTGAGGGATGGGTGGTCGACTACCAATTTTAGATCATAGGCTGGAACTCCAGGTTGGATAAACAAAATTTTCCAAATCTAAAGGGACGAAAATAGTCCTTTCCTCTTTGGTGCCAGTGAAGGCAAATGGGCCAGTGATCTGAGCCCAAGGAGGGGAGAATGGAGGAGCAAAGCTCATCCCCAACTCTTGCAATGTCTTCAAATACTAGAAATATGTCGAGGCATGAGGCAATATGAGAGAGGCCTCCACATCAGTTGTTCCAGGTGTAGATGCCATTAGTGGGTTCTTCATCCACCAGTTCGTTCTTCTCAATGAAGTTCTTGAAGTTGGTGTCCTTCTTTGTGAGAAGGCGGCGTCATCCCTTTTTTCCCCCAAGATTGGTGATGAGGTTGAAGTCACCACCATGTTTACAGTTCTTTCTGGGCTATTCTTTCTTATACCAGTCTAGAAGGTTCATAAGATTGATTTTTTGATCAGCAATTTGAGGACCATAAACATTAGTGATGAATCCATGCATGTCCGTTCAAATAAGGTTGTAGGACACTGAGATGGAGTTTTTAGTGGTGGTTAAGTCATTGAGTGTGATAGATGAGGGATTCTAGGCTATTGCAAGACTGCCTGAGGTCTTCGCCGCATCCACTGCAATGGAGTTGTTTTTTTTCCAAAGATGTGAAAGCAGAGTCCAGCGATTTTCACTGGTGCTTTTTGTTTCCTGAATGATGAGTATTGTGGGTTTTTCTTAGTGGATTTTCTTCGAAGCATTCTATGTTTGTTGATACCATTGATGCCCCTAACATTCCAGGAAATTACTTTCATTGGGAACCTTGTGTGTTGGAAGAGAAAAATTCAATGAGTTGGGAATATTTCCTTGACAGCACTAACATGGAACCCAAAGAGGCAATGTGTTGAAGATATGTTTTGTGCCCTCTCTTTCTGAGATCTTTGAAGCCTTTTTCAGGTTAGTAAGTGGGTTATTTTGTATCCCAAGTCTAGCACGCAGTTTGGCTTTGTTGAGAACCTCCTTGGGGAAATCGATCTTCTTTGGGGATATTGTGTGGAAAGCATGTTTTTTGCATGCATCCTCTAGTCCCAGGATATCTAGCTCACCCATATCCATATCTCCCGTGTCTTCATCCATTAGCGCATCAAAGTCTTGACTGGTGGAATATATCGGGTTCTTGATGAGTGGCGATGAGGACAAGTTCGGATGAGGGTCGATCTATGTGGGGGTTGAATCTGTAGAGAGAGTGCTTCCTTAGTTTTGCATGGGATTTTGTTACTCCTTTTTCGGGGCCAGCTGGATTTCTTCCTTGATGGGTTCCTCCCCATTCAATTGTTGGGAAAGGGCTTGAATACTGTTTCTTGTCGATGGTTCTGTGGATTTGGCTGGGGCATGGAATTTCAAACTATTTCATCGACGAGTGGGGATTGTACTGAATCCTTCCTCATTCATGAGAGTGGTGTCTTTGTGAGTTGTGGTTGGCTTGTTTTGAGGGAAGTCTCTAAAGAGGTTCCCATGTTCATGGCACTTCCGACATCGGAAAGGGAAATGCTCATAGTCTAGAGTTTGGATCTATTCCATGTCCTCATGCACCAGGAAAATAGATTCTAACAGGGCTTTGTCGATGTGCATGTAAACAAAAATTATGGCATAGAAGGTGTACTTGTTGGTTTTTTTTTGCTCTGCTATTTTGACGAAGTTTCCCAGAGCATTACTGATGTCTTTGAGGGTTTCATCATCCCAATATTCTTGAGGAAATGAGCAGAGTCTTATCTAGATAGGCACCTAGGTGAAATATTCTTTGTCTGAGTTGAAGCGTTTTGTCCAGTTCCGAAGGTATAAGCCTGTTCAATTGAAGAAGTAGGGGCCCCCTTCCAGTATTTTGTCTTTGTCATCGAGTCGAGTGAAGATGATAGTGAAAATCCTTTTGAGCCCAGTTGGGTGTCTAAGTGTTCTTTGGGTTTCCATTTCTCTACGATCCAGTTTAGAAGTGCATGTTTTTTCGGCCATATTCCTAATAATTTCCCTATGAGCGCGTAGGTTCTCATGTACTCAATCCTGGCATTGATGCAAGCTGGCGAAATATCAATCCTTGGTATTTCCTCTTATTTGGGAATGTAGGTTCTAGTTTTGGTGGCCTCCAGGGTTGGGTGTGTCACGGACAGCTGGGCAGGTGCCGAATGGTCGAATGTATTTGAATCGGGTTGCTCTTGCATGGGATCCTAGGTGTGGAGAATTTATGTCACAAGATATTGAATTTTTCTAGAGCCATTGTTTAGGGCTTCCTTTTATGAAAGGGAGGAGCCCTCGGCTCCTCCCTTTGGGGAGGCCATCGCGGTTTGGAGCTAGTGGTCCACGACGAAGGATACCTGGTTGAGGGTGAGGGAGAGTAGGGTAAGGCACAATGTTATGGTTGCAGGCATCAACGAGAAAGAAGGAGCCCCCTCGCCTCGATCCTCTTCTTCCAACCAACTCCCATCATTATTGACTTGTTAATATATATATATATATAGATAGATAGATAGATAGATAGATATTGGCACCTTGACAAAAAATTACCTGATATATCATGAATGAATTAATTCATCACCTTTTTTGTAATCCAAGAGAATTCAAACACCATCACAACTTCTCTAACAATATTGTTATGTGAACATATCTGCACGATTCACTCCAGTATGGACCATTCTTCCTCCATTAGTAACATGTCTTATAAATCGATGCACTTGTCCATTTTGATACGCTAGACCTTTAGTCAAATGCACAACACTTTAACCACCACATAACACCACATCCGATACATGTCCAAACTTACCCAATAGATCATTGCATTCTTGCAAAACATAACCTGAGGTAGGTCTCCTATTGTCCAAATCTCATGAATCATAACCATAAACTAAATCACTGCAACCACTGTAGGTGATATTTGTGCTTCTGTGTTTGAAGCACCCATTTCCATGTTTTTCACTTGGTTTTGCCATTTGTCTACTAACAACACCAATTCATGTGAAATGTTGACCATTTCCCATCGCAATCATCCAACTTCCTACTAGCATATAATACTCTATACATATAACCCTTTTCTTCTTCATCAATTAGGACATAAACCTGAAGAAAAATTACAATGGAAAGCCAAAGGGATTTTACCTGTTTCACATTATTCATACTAAATTTCCTAAGTATTTTCACCACATACTTCTGTTGTGATAACCAAGCTTGCCATATTTCTTGTCTCTGTGTATTTCCATGCCCAAGATTTATTTTTCTACTCCCAGATCCTTCATAACAAATGTACTAACCATCTGAGCCAACCTGTTGATCTCAAACATGCTTGTGCTTTCTACAAGCATAACATTTAAAGCCAAGATATTAAATATACCATAAACACAATGGTTATTCTTACTTCTTATAAAATTTGGCTCACCATGAAGGAATCAAACATCGTGTACCATTTTCCTGGCATGCTTTAGGCCATACAATGATTCTTGAGTTTGCAAACAAATCTTCTGTTGTGATTTTTAACTAACATTTCTCATTGTTCCATATACATCCCCTTATCCAAAAAAATCCATGTAAAACAATTTTAACATCTAGTTGTACTAACACAACTAGTGCTAACACAGCATGAATATAAAAACGATTTTAACAACCAGTGAGAAACTTTCATGGAAATTAATACCTTCCAAATACCCTTCTGCTACCATTCATGCTTTAAACGTTTCACCTTTTACTATGTTTGATTTTATAAAAGGAGATTCATCAAGCACTACATCTTTGTCCATGATGATTCCGTGGGAAGTTCGATCCCACATTCTGCATCCCTTAACATCATCACCATATCAAAGATCTACCTGTTTGATCTGGGTCTTACATAGAATGTTGATAAAAAACATAAGAATCACAACCGAATAATTTCACATTTGAGTAATTACCAGATGACTTGTTTATAACTCTTCTAGGATCTTCCAGTATTTTGGCAGTTGATGGTGATTGAGTTACCACATAGCACAATGACTTATGTCCACAACTATTGTTGCAACTTGGCATTACTGAACATGCCTATTCGATCCGAGCTTCCTTGCAATACTTTCCAAGTTCCATGGATACGAACCTACCTTCATCATATATTCTCAAACCCCTGATTTACCTGTCAACAGATCATCCTTTCTACATACCCGCCTTTCTAACCTAGACACACTGCTCCACCTCGAACTTTGCATTCAAACAACTTTGACCAAATCCGTCCAAACCAACCCAAGTGAACCTTTTCCACTCACCTCAAGGGAATTTACGTTGGAGTCTCAATGCTCCACCTTAACACAAACATTCCCTTGACCAAATCCGGCCAAGCTGGCCAAGTAAGCCTTCACCTCTTACCTCTAGGCCCATTTACAATGGATTTCACCAATCCTTTTATAGACTTCATGATCCGAAAAGATCTTTTAATCACTATGGTTGAGTTTTAAAACATGTGTTCATTAACCATTTAGGAATTTGATGAAAGAGGAAGAATTGAAGATGAAACATGGCAGTCATAAAGCAATATACAGATCTGGAAATAAGCATGAAGAAACAACAAACCATAACAACAAAAGATGATAATGGAGTTCGGCAATATCGCCTACGTCTCCAGGCCTTTGTCTCATTGGGCGAAGCTTTCTTATTTCTCTTCAAAGATTCAAAAGTAAATCATAAAAGTGCCAAATGGATTACAAATTATTCTGGTTGTATTCTTCTAGATCTCAAGAACCCCACAAAACTGACGACACTGAAAACAGATGAACGAAGCTCCTAGAAATGGCCTGCAAAGGTGCTCTCCTCAATGGCTTCCATGCATAAAAATATCTTTGGCTTTTCAATTCTTCATCATTTTCCTATTCCAAACCTCTTTAAGGATGCCAAGAACCTCTGGTTTATATAGGCTTGAAGTGGGTAACAAATTCCCAACTTCCCCCCAAGATCTGGCCTCAAAACGAGCTCTAAATCCTCCAAAAATGGCCAAAATCTCCCAAAATTGGTTGAAAATCAATTAAAATATTTATTATATAGTTTAAAAAACCAAATTTAGAAATAATGCAGGGCGCAGCCCCCTTATTCCTGGCTTCTGGCCATATGGGAGGCTCCACATGTCCTTGTGCTGGCACACTCTGATCTTTATCCCCTTAATCTCCGACCCTTGGTCAATTGGCTTGCCCATATGGCCTATCCTTAAGCCCCCACACGCCTGAATTAGTTGTTGGCCCCTGGTCTCCAAGCGCCTGGTCACGCGCCCTGGTTGGCGGGCTAGCCCGATCGACCACGCGCTATCCCCAAACATCCACATCTAACGATATATCAACGGTCATATGGATCAATCATGTGGTAAAGCACCAAGCTGAAACACTAACCGTTGAATGGAGTGGTTACATGGTATGGTTAAATGGAGCACACGTCGGGGGATGTGGCTAGGCCCCTGCCCTTAATTCTGCTGAATGAAAACCTCAATCAATTCAAATATTATATTTGAACCTTATAGTATAAGCAACAAAGTAGGCGGGTTGGTAGCCTGGCCCTTCCAAGAACGTTTCACCCGGATTGGAGGTCACGGGTTCAACTCCCCGAGAGTTCATACATTTTTCCACAACCAACAACCAATGAAGGGGTGCCACGTGGCATCCCACGACTGGGCCACATGGCACCATACCATTAGCCCAAATAAATGCCATGTGTCAAAAGTTGATTCGTACACCTATCAACAACATCTGCCCAGTCAACATGCCAATGTACCTTCCACGTCACTATACAAACGTACGACCTGTACAGTCAACTGCCATGTCAGCACTATACAGACTGCACAATCATCAAAATTTTGCTTGTTTGGAAAAATGAACAGATCACGATATATTTCGCATACAACGTTCGTTTGAGCCCGTTCAAGTTGTGTTTGGTTCTTAACGACAAGACCTACACGCACGTCTGTTTTGAAGAAATTCTGAGCACTTTGATTTTTAGGCCTTCCTGGACCCATTTTGGTTTTGGGATCCATTTTGGATCACCCCTCCCCACTAAGACCTTTTGGTCCTCCAAAAGGATATTATCCAGTCATTAAGTGCGGGATACACCACCCCACTTGTTCTCTATCTTTAAACTATGTCCTGTGCACCTGTCTCATCAAGATCAACTGTAAAACAACCATGATAATTGACAACATATTGTTAGCCACTGGTACTCTGTCACATCTTACTGAAGCCACTATCATCCATGTTGACAACATTACTAATGATAACATCATAAAAATGATTGCAAATGAGCTAATATGTTTGTAGTACTTGCACAACATTATCTTATCTTGAAGCAAAGTATGATTGAAATTCCATTCTACAACCATCTCATGTTCTTGCTTAAGATCACTTACTCGACTTGGCACAATTATAGGTGTGTTGCTTGCATAAGTTGCCTTTCTTAATTGTTCCATTGTTTGAAGAGATTGATTTTCTTTTAAGTGATGAGCATGAACAACATATTCCTTGCCTGCTTTGATTAAGTGATATTGATCATGTTCCCTGTAGAAGATTGCTTTGCAATCATACAAATAAGGATTTCCTACGACCATTCCACATTCATTTAGTGGCACCACATCACATCTTACCTCATCCACAAACTTAGATGAAATTGCAAACCTTAATGTGCATTTCTTTGTTATTTGCAATTTATGATTGTTTCTTATCCATTTAAGTGAGTAAGGTTTGTGATGCATCTGAGTGTTTAATCCGAATTGTTCAACCACTTCCTCTGAAATCAAGTTAGATTGAGATCCACTATATATCAATGTTTTGACCTTAGTATGTCTCATTATTACCCTTATGTGAAACAATTTACTTCTAGAATCAACTCCATCACAGATTTTACCTGTCAAACCAACCACTGAGATTTTAGATTCATCACCTGAATCTGATCATAAGTCTGTTGGTCGTGATGTTGTTGCAATTGTTTGTCTCCCTTTCCTCTCTTTAAACCACTTCGTTCTCTTCTTGAGATGCAATTGCCAACAATGTTCCTCATCATGCCCTTCTTTCTTGCAATGCTTGCAAGAGAGCTTCTCTTCCTTTCTTGCCACTGAATTTTCTTTCTTGCCATTCCACTTCCTTTTGTCCTCTTTCTTGGAAGACGATTCCCCTAATACACCAACTCTTGTTTTCCCTGCCTCAATGTATGTCGCTTGAATAGAAACCTCATCAAGATTAGTAGGTCCAAACATAAATACACTGTTACAAATGTTTGCAGGTAAACCTCCTATATACTTCATAAGAGTTTATTGGGTATGTAAAGGAATATCTAACATAAATGTCATCTTTGGAAAGTCATCTGTGTATTCTTGCACTGTTTGTCCCTTTCTTAGTTTAAGACCTTGCCATTCAATTAAAGCCTTCTCTTTATAACCCAAATGATAGAATTTCTTTCTAAGTGCAGAAACAAAAACTTGCCATGATGTAAATACATTACCCACTTGTTGTGTGCCATTTTGCAACTTGCTTTGCCACCAAATGAGTGATGTGCCTGCAAGTCGAAGCGATGCCAATTTGATTTGAGTGGCCTCATCTTTGATTTATTGCACACTGCAATAAACCTCCATCTATCTAAGCTAGTTATCAAGCCTCTCTGCCTTGACTTCACCATCATACATGGGTAATTCAAACTTCACGGCAAGTTTAAGTAAAGGCATATCATTCTTATGTTTATGGGAATGTTTTCTTGGGGTGGATTTAGAACTTGAAGTTGAAGAAGAAGAAGTTGATGGAGAAGAAGGCAGTGAAGGAGGAGTTTAAGGAGGATCCTCTCCTTCTTTACTTTTGACCTTTGAATATTCACCTAGATTTGGTCTCTTCTGATCCAAGTAATCATCATATAGAACCTTCACCGTCTCCGACATGGCAAAGAATTTCTTTCGAAACTCTTTCTCCTCGTGAGAAAGTCCCTCTTCTGATGTCATCTTCTCACTTTGAGAAGTTCTCTTTCTCGATCCAATTTCAGGATTCTCTTTAACAAGCTCGCCTTCACCACGATTAGCTTCTCCCCGGTAATCATGCAAACTCAAAAACCAACCGTCAACCTGCTCTGATACCACTTGATCTGAAAAGATCATTTAATGGCTATGGTTGAGTTTTCAAACTTGTGTTCATTAACCATTTAGGAATTTGATGAAAGAGAAAGAATTAAAGATGAAACATGGAAGTCATAAAAAAAATATATAGATATGGAAATAAGCATGAAGAAACAACAAAAGTTGATAATAGAGTTCGGCAATATAGCCTACGTCTCCGAGTCTTTGTCTCAGTGGGTGAGGCTTTCTTATTTCTCTTCAAAGCTTCAAAAGTACATCATAAAAGTTCCAAATGGATTACAAATTGATCTGGTTGTATTCTGCTAGATCTCAAGAACCCCACAAAATTGACGGCATTGAAAACGGATGAACGAAGCTCCCAAAAATAGCCCGCAAAGGTGCTCTCCTCAATCGCTTCCCTGCATAAAAATGGCTTTGGCTTTTCAATTCTTCACAATTTTCATGTTCCAAACCTCTTTAAGGTTTCCAAGAACCTCTGGCTTATATAGGATTGAAGTGGGTAACAAACGCCCAACTTCGCCCAAGATCTAGCCTCAAAACGAGCTCTAAATCCTCCAAAAATGGCCAAAATCTCCCAAAACTAGTTGAAAATCAATTAAAATTTTTATTATATAGTTTAAAAAGCCAAATTTAGAAAAAATGCACGGCGCAACCCCCTTATTCTTGGCTCCTGGCCATATGGGAGGCTCCACATGTCCTTGGGTTGGTACACTCTGATCTCTAGCCCCCTAATCTCTGACTCTTGGTCGTTGGCTTGGCCATATGTCCTACCCTTAAGCCCCCACATGCCTGAATCAATTGTTGGCTTCTGGTCTCCAAGCGCCTGGTCATACGCCCTAATCGACGAGCTAGCCCAACCGACCAGGCGTTATCCCCAAACATCTACATCAAACGATATATCAATGGTCATATGGATCAGTGATGTGGTAAAGCATCAGGATGAAACACTAACCGTTGAATAGAGTGGTTACATGGAGCACGTGCTAGGGGCTGGGGCTAGGCCCCAACCCTTAATTCTCCCAAACGAGAACCTCAATCAATTCAAATATTATATTTGAACCTTATAGTGCAAGAAAAAAATTAGGTGGGCTCGTAGCCCAACTCTTCCAAGAACGTTCCGCCTCGACCGGAGGTCACGGGTTCAACTCCTCGGGATTCCATACATTTTACCACAACAAAAAACCAATGAAGGGGTGCCACGTGGCAGCCCACAACTGGGCCACATGACACCATTCCATTAGCCCAAATAAATGCCACGTGTCAAACAATGATTCGTCCATGTGTCACCAACATCTACCCATTCAACATGCCAATGTACTTGCCATGTCACTATACGAGTGTATGGCCTGTACATTCAACTGCCATGTCAACACTGTACGAACTGTACGAACTGCACAGTCATCAAAATTTTGCATGTTTGGCAAAACGAACATATCGCGATATCTTTCGCATAAAACGTGTGTTTGAGCCCGTTCAAGTTGTGTTGGGCTCGTAACGACAAGGCCTACACACATGTCTGTTTTGAAGAAATTATGAGCACTTTTATTTTTAGGGCTTCCTAGACCCATTTTGGTTCCAAGATCCATTTTGGATCACTTCATTACATGCAATCCATGGACACAACACCACATGCTACCCAAAAAACCATGTGCTTTGACTTAAAAAGAGAATTTAACTCATTAACTCTTACATCAATTCAAGGCTAACCCAACATGCATGCACCCCCCCACATATTCAATCTACCTAAATCTATGTCTAGAATTTTCATAGGTGACGTGATAAACCAAGGGTACACATATCTATGAAGGTCTTACATACGTATGCCCATTTACATTCAATCAATAATTTTTACAACTCCAAAGTAAATACATTTTTTTATTTATTTCATGGTGACTCAATCATCACTACCCTGCAACTTCTATGTGAACACAGGTGGTGAGACACAACAGACAGATACAACTTCATCAACCATACATGAACCTGAAGTTGTTGCAGCTGAATTTTCTTCTATTTTGGAGTCCTATTTTGATGCTTGTTCTCTTTTCCAAAAATCCTTCTTGAGATGCTCATATTTTCCATAGAACCAACCTTTTCCCTTACCCTTATTACCTTTTGACTTACACTTAGTTGTATCTTTTTGACCTTTTCCTCCTTCTGTAAATCGACCTATGATCACCATTCCTTGTGATGTTGAGGTTTATTTACTGGATCTTCTCATCATTTCCTAAGACAACAAAGTTCCCAAAACAATGTCATAATCAATGACATCTTTTGAGCTAAAGAACATAGATGTGATGAGATGATCCCAAGACTCATGTAATGAACACAATAGCATAACCACCTTGTCCTCATCTTTGTACTTTACTTCCATACTAGAAAATTGACAAATCCGAGTATTGAAAACATTTAAGTGAACAACAATTTTTGTACCTTATTTCATCCGTAAGATGTACAACTGCATCTTCAAGAAGATTTTTTTCGTCAAGGACTTTTTCATATAGATACTCTCCAGTATGTTCCACAAAATTCTTGTTGTCTCATCTCCAACGATGTTAAACAAGACTTTATCTGCTAGACACAAGCGAATGGTACTGAGATCTCTTGCATCCATATCTTCCCATTCCTCGTCTATCATGCTTGTTGGTTTCTTTGACTTGTCCGCCAAAGTCTTTTGCAATCCTCGTTGCACAAGCAAATCCCACATCTTGAGCTTCCATAGATCAAATTTATTCTTGCCACTAAATTTCTCCACGTCAAACTTAGAACTCTACACTTACGCCATTAGCACAAAAACACCCAAAACACAACTTCTAATAAACCAAGCTCTTAAAGTTCAAAGTTGAACTCAAAATATTTAATTAAAAGAAAATAAAAATTACAAATATTTAATAAATATTTTATAGCTCAAAACTTTTTACCAAACATAAAAGAGTCGACCTCGCCTTCTATTAAAACACCCCCTCACTTTATTTAACAAGTGCCATTGTAGTGTGGTGATGTCCCTGTCGAAAAGATTTTATATATAAGCAATGAGGCAGCAGAAATAACAAGAACTTGGAAGCATCTGTTGGCAGAAGATGAGTAGAAGTATAGCAACATTTTGATCAGATCAAAAGCAACCAGAAGTAATCAGAAACCATGAATTGACTTGAATCAAGTAGTAGATATATGCATATGCAACTACAAAAATAGAGGGACTATAATGCACATACTTGAAAATCCTCTCTGCTTAATGTCGATGTCAAACAAAATAAAACACATACTCAATTGTTTGATACAGGAAACCTTACAAATAAATAGGCTAGGAAAGCCTATAACAAACCCCTACCTTTGTGGATCTGAAAAAAACCTAGAAGCTATAAATGAATACAGTTATAACAACCCTAAAACCAACTCTAACAAATAGTTGATATTTCGACATTATTCCAACACTTCCCCTTAATGGAGAAATGGATTCTCAACACTCCAAGTAATATGAATAATATGCATGTTGGTCTAAGTCTCAACTAGTCTTACATCATTGCAACATAACTTTAACAATTGACTCATCAACTGTGCTTTCATCTTGGCCTTCTTGGTTGTTGTATGATGTTTGTCCTTCTTTTTGCATTTCCTGCTCCAAACTTGAAACACTTTAACTCTTGTTTTCTGCTCCATTGTCATTCTTGTGTATCTCTTCTTTCTCA
>JASDQU010295203.1:0-12460 GCA_032191745.1 Picea mariana | reverse complement strand
CCTGAGGCTTTGACAAAAATATTCTAATGGTGGTGGTTTGATGTAGTGTGATCCCATCTATGTATGTACTTCATGTTTTCTGTATATTCATGCCTTTCCTTTTTTTTAAATTGCAACATTGAATAAGTCTAAAATTCATTGTGAGGTGCTTTAGACTTCACCCTTTAAACTCTATGTTTTCTTCTAAGTAATTTAGAATTCATCTTTAATGGTGCTCTGAGTTGCTTTATGTACTCTTTCTTTCACCACACACAAATACATTTGAACTGAAAGACCATTGCCTTCTTAGCCTTTATCCTCTCAAATTTTTATCTACCAAGTCATTGATTTCTCTCGCTTTCAAGAGGTTGACTCCATAGACCAAATTTCTGTATTTCCTTGCCAGCAAAACCCGAAACATTTCACAAACACATAAATTTAGTCGACAATTCAAAGTCATCATACATTAGAGACTAAGTCTCAGAGAGATCCTTGTCTATATTGGAAAGGCTAGTTTCCTATCTTAAAGTTGGTATGTAGGTTACCTCTTTCATTTGTTTTATCATCCAAACAAATTTACAGAGTGCTAACATATTGGTGTCGTTTTCGGGGAGGAAACTGAAAAAACGTTTCCTGGGAAAACGACTAAATCTCTAGTTTTGACCCCTGAGTGTAATCGTGGGTTAGACGTCTCTATTGGTTGAAACCTATTTTACTGTGGAGACTCCAATAAATAATACCAATAGCATAGAGTAGTCAGAATCATAAATCTCAGCTGAAAACAAAGTTTATACCAAAGCGAACCTTGATCCAGAACCTATAGCGCCCGTGTCTGATCCCAAAAAACCTATGCGCAAAGAAAAGGAGAAGATACCAGACATGTTCTATTACCTGGAAAGAAACCTGTATTTTCCCAAAGACGGAGTACAAAGCATCATCGACCTTGAATTCGATATACTATTTGAACAAACTTTATTTAGGTCTAAATCAGAATCCTACTTGGATGAAATAGTCTTCGATGAGAAAAGGTTCCAATCTATGATACCAACTAACTCCCCATGAACTTTCGTAATCCCCAATCGTACCATATAGAAATCTCAAAACCCTCCTAGAATTATGGCCGCCAGATTTTCCCCCCTTTCCTTACCATCCCAACTACATGATTTTCCCCAGAACTATAATTAGAGGATCAAGTTATCTGATGTAGAAGGAAAATCTTCTTCCCAAAAGAACTTGGATTGGTTCAATGATTTTTTGACCCGGAAGATTTCAATCATGAGGATGAAAAAATGATATTGTTTGCGTAGAGCCTCTCAGGGGAGGTCAGAAAATGGTTCAAGGCCCTTCAAGTGTAGAGCATCCTTGGTTTTGCATCTTTTGAAATGTTGTTTCTGACCAGATGGGGTGATAAAAAGAATCATTTGCAATTACTAACTCAATACAACAATATAAAAACATCACCATAGGAAACATTGCAAGAGTTTTCGGCTAGATTCATGAAGGTTTACAACTCAATCCCCATGGAAGTCAAACATCCTCCCAGAGTTTCCCAGCTTCAATATGCTGATTCTTTTGAAAGTGACTTTTCCTTGTTGTTGAGAGAAATAAGATCTAATACCTTAGGCACTATGATGAGCAACGTGATTGAAGTTGAAGAAAATCTTATAGCATCAGGAAAGATCAAACAAAATTTTGACAGAAATGGGAAGAATCCCCAAGGGGACACGCAACCCTCTACGTCTCGATCATCAGACGAAAAAATTGACTTGATGATGAAGACTATGGAAAGGATTATGGAAAATATGTCTGTGGAAAACAAGCCTGCCACCAAGGAGCAAAATGGTTTCCAGCCTATAAATCAAAACTTTAGAAGAGATCCAGTTCTGCAGAGCAGGCAAAGGGACCAGAAAGATCAAGGTGATCAATAGATAAGACCCCCTTTCCAGAACAACTACACAAATGAGGACTTTGATCAAATGTTCCAAGTCCAGATGCATTGTTGCAACGATACAGATGCATACATTTTCTTAAAAAAAGGAGAACACAATCATTTTATGGACACGAATGGTGGTTTTATGCTGGATAATGATGATACGTTGTCTTCGGAAACAGAGGTGTTCGGGAAGGGATATCACAATGAAATCATGCAGTTTCAGAAGCAATATAACCTCAAGAGTTAAACGATGCCTACATAGCCTCCAAAGAAAAAACCCACAAAGGAACCCCCGGGTGAATACTCCTTCTTCAAGCCAACCAAAGAAAGATAATTCAACAAGGGACATGACAGAGAAAGGAAAATCAAAGGAAGAATCCCTAAAGAAAGAAACTAAGGAAAGTAAGGAAATGGGCATCAAAGAGGTAGATAAAGCTCCTCCTCCTTTTAATTTTGAGAGCAATATGGCCAAAATAGCAATCTATGATCCGTTTAATAAGATAATCAAGAAGGGAGAGTATAGAAACTAGATCATTAAGATGTTAAAAATGGAAGAATCTCCCAACACCTTGAACATCCAAGACGACCACCCCGCCATCTTATTTAGTCTGCATGTAGAAGAAAGTGATGATACTGATGATGTTCCTCCTTTCTATGTCCATCTCAAAATTCATGACATGACTCTACATAATGCCATGTTGGATTTAGGTGCGTCACATAATCTCATGCCAAAGGTGGTCATGGATGAGTTAGGCTTGGATGTCACAAGAACTTATAAAGATATTTTCTCTTTTGACTCAAGAAAGGTGAAATGATTAGGTTTGATCAAAGACTTGGTCATGTCGTTATCTCAAATTCCATAGAAGAATCTGATCATGGATGTGGTGGTTGCCGACATTCCCCCAAAAATCGGCATGTTGTTATCTAGATCTTGGGCCGCAAAATTAAAAGGAACCTTGAAGATGGATATGTCTTATGCTACCATCCTTGTTTTTGGCCAAGAAAGGAGACTGTACAGAGAGGTGTTTCTCAAGTACATGGTGAGTAGAAAAACCCAACCGAATAATCATCATATCTACTATGTCGACAATAAAGTCGACTCCTCTATTTTTTATAATAACTTGAGTTTTGAATAGGGGTAGCCAAAAACTGTCATGATTGTCAAAGACAAGGTCGATCATTAAACAGAGGAAAGTGCAGATCAGAGAAACTGCGCGAAAAATGAAATGTGGAATATGAGCTTCATTGGAGCGGTTATCAGGAAGGGAGATGGAGTTGGTGTGTGGATCAACCCTCCCAAAGTGGGTACAAAAATCTACTCTTACAAGCTCACCTTTGATTATATGAATAACATGGCTGAATATGAGGCACTAATTTTGGGTTTGAGAAACTTAAATGAATTGTGTGCTAAAAGGATAGCATTTCATGGATATTCTGAGGTCATCATAAATTAGGTAAAGGGTATATACCAGTCCAAGCATCCCAATCTTAGAGCATATAGAAATGTAGTGTTGGATCTTCTTGAAGAGTTTCCAGAGTACAATTTTTCAGTGATCCCCAGTGGGAAAAATTAAATTCCAAATGCCTTGGCTACCTCAGCTTCGGTGTTCAAAATTCCAATATTTCCCAATAAGAAGTATGAAATTGAAGTCAAACACAGGCCCACGATACCTAATAACATCAAATATTGGCAAGTGTTTGAATATGACAAACAGTTGGAGAGATTCCTCCAAATGAGCGATGAGTTTTCTAATATGAATAGTGATGTTGAGTGTTGTTTTGAAGAGGATGAAGACGTAGTTGTGTGCATTAACGATGAACCATTTCATAACCATGTAGTTGGAAGGGATATAGTGCATTTAAAAAACAACATTGTCCCCAAAGGTTTGGTCCCATTAGAAAAACTATTTTATGAAAAATATGTGGCCCTAAATCCTTGAATCACTGCGAATGATGAAGATATCAAGGATTGAAACATCGTTACTCAAGAGAATCCTAAGATAATCATACTGTAAAAAACACTCAGTCCGGAAATCAAGCAGAGGTATATCAGCCTCATGAAAGATTTCCCTGACATTTTTGCATGGAGTTATAAAGACTTCAAGGTCTATGACACTGGAGTAATTCAACATGTAATCCCCATCAAGGAAGATCAGAAACCTTTAAAGAAAAAGTTGATATGAATCAACCCTCTACTGTTGTCACTGATTGAAAAGAAGGTAAAGAAACTATTTGATTTCAAAATTATTGTGTCTTTGAGATTTTCAAAGTGGGTGGCTAACCTTGTACCTGTTAGAAAGAAAAGCAGTGAAATAAGATTGTGTGTGGACTTTCAGAATATGAACAGTGTGTCTCTCAAAGACAACTATCTGCTTCCTAAGATGGATTACATCCTACAGAAGTTGGTTGGATCCTAGAAAATGTCAATGTTGGACGGTGTTTCGGTTACAATAAGATCATGGTGCACCCGGATGACCAGGAGAAAACAACCTTTACAACACCTCGGGGTATGTTCATGTATGCAAAAATGCCTTTTGGGCTTATGAATGCTGGAGCGACTTTCCAAAGGGCCATGGATATAGAATTTGCTAAGGAGAAATACAAGTTTATTGTGATTTACTTGGATGATATCATGATGTTTTCTGATTCTGATGAACAACATCTTGAACATCTGAAGAAGGTTTTCCAGAAATGAAGAAAGTTTGACATCTCATTAAATCCGAAAAAAAAAATCGGGATGCAAGAAGGAAATTTGTTGGGACACATCATCTCAAAGGAAGGCATAAAGATATACCCCATTACGATGGAAGGGATCATCAATATCGACACTCCCAGTAGCAATAAAGAGGTGTATTCCTTCCTAGGAAAGGTAAATTTTCTGAGGAGGTTCATTCCAAATTTGGCTAAGATTATAAATCACATCATGAATATGCTTAGGGAAGGTAATGAGATAAAATGGAATCTTGAAGCCAGGAAGTCATTCGAAGACACAAAGGTGGTGCTGACCAAAGATCTAGTGCTAGCCATCCTATATTTCACAAAGGACTTTATCTTATTTTCCTTTGCCTCAGAATACACCATCGTTGGCATCTTGTTACAAAAGGATGAGCAGAATTTCGAAAATCCTAAAGCCTATTTCAGCAGGACATTGAGAGACTCCCCACTAAGGTATGATATCATGGAAAAACAAGTGTATGCCTTGGTGAAGGCCCTCAAGGAATTCAGGACTTATATACTACATTCCTGCATCATTGCTTATGTGCCTAGCAATTCCTTCAAGGATATCTTGACTCAGGCTGATCCTGAAGGGAGAAGAGGTAAATGGATCGCAATCATGTTGGAATATGACCTCAAAATAAATCCTACAAAGATGATTAAGGGTCTTGGATTTGCGATGGTGCAGTCGAACTACAATGTTTTGGGAATAAATTTCATTGCTGATCTGTCGGAGAATCCAAAAGAAGAAACAGTACCGCATGTATCTCAGAAATTCATTGATTTTCCTTGGTACGCTAGCATAATTTACATGTTAAGGAATTTGCAAGCTCCTCTAGGGTTGAGAAAAACTGAAGCCATATTTTTGAAGTTGAAAGCAGATTGGTTTTGCATCCTAGACAATTCTTTGTATTGGAATGATCCAGGAGGGATCTTGTTGAATTTTTTGTTGGAGGAAGATACATAATGAGCTATCAAGGAGTTCCACAAAGGATATTGAGGGGGGAATAATTACTGGAATACCACTGTGCACAAAATATTGAGGGTGTGATTCTATTGGCCCAATATTTTTGCGGATGTATATAATGAATTTTCCAGATGCCATGAATGCTAGATATTCGATGGGAAAAGAAATCCACAACCCCTTTCTTTAAATCATATCTCTGTTGAAGCACCGTTTATGCAATGGGGTCTGGATTCTATAGGAGAGATTCATCCACCATCTTCAGCTCAACATAGATGGATACTAACGACCACAAAATACTTCACCAAATGGATCAAAGAGGTCCCCACAAGGCAAGCTATCAACAAAGTTGTCATTCAGTTATTAGAGACCAACATCTTGTCTAGATTCAGTTGCCCAGCCAATATCATCATGGACAATGCAGTGGAATTCAATTATAAGAAGATGGAGAAGTTATATAGCTATTACAACATAACTCTGGGACATTCTACAACCTATTACCCATAAGGTAATGGATTGGCGGAATCATCTAACAAAATTTTAACCAAAATTATTAAGAAATTTATGCAGGACAACAAGAAATATTGGCACAAGAAGCTTATCCATGCGACATGGGCTGACATAATCACTACAAAAAATTCCATCTCCACATCGCCTTTCCAAATTGTATATGGCATAGAGGTAGTTTTCCCCACCTCATTGGGATTTCCAGTCAGGATATTTTTGCAAGAGAAAGAAGTCAAACCAAACGACACTCAAAGGAGGATAAACCAATTGGTTCATGCACAAAAAATGATGGAACAAGTATTCAACAAATCACGGCTTCACCAAGACAGAATGAAGAAGATTTTCGACAAACACACTAAGCAAGAGGATTTCAAGGTAAATTATTTGGTACGGAAGTGGGACCCAAGGAATGAAGACAAAGGGAAACATGGAAAGTTTGATCATATTTGGATGGGTCCATTTAGGATTGTCACGTATCACGGGAACAATGCATATTTGCTACAAGAGCTTAATGGAGAGCTCACTGGTGGGGGGCCTGTGAATGGAAGGTTTCTTAAATATTATCTGGTTTAGTAAGTCTTTTTCAGTCTGTCATGTCATTGTAAATACCCAGTTTGTTTTTTCAAAGAAGGCGTTTTGAGTTAGTTGTCAACAGAAAATTGAAGCCCGAAGTGAAGGCCCTAAGTTTATGTTGAGTCTGGTCATGACTGTGTCAAGAGGGTCTGGGATACATTTTTTTTTTCCATTGTTTTACAGTTTACAAATCAAATAAAGCCCAATGTTCGGGCACCTGGTCCTTTTTTATTTGCCACCTCACTAAGAGGATGACATCCCCATTGGATCCAGTTGTTAGCACCGTATTTTTTATAGATGGAGTCAGTCCTAGATGAGTCATAGTCCATGTGTCAAAGTGTGTGAAGGCAGGTACTAAATAACGAGTGGATTGAAATCAAAAATTGGAGGGTCTGGCCCTTGGATTCAGGAAAGGGCATCATAATCAGCCATGTGGACTTGTAAAGGTCCCTTTCCCAAAAGATAAAGTCCTGTCAAAAAGAGGGAATTTACGTGCTAGAGGTTGAGGCAGGTTGTTGGAATAAAGTCCATGTCAATGGATATAATGACCATCATCACCTAACTATGAAGTCAAAAAGGTTAATAAATCATGACACTCATATCATGTATACTCTGCAACTCTTATTATCTGTACTTTGCACACTTCAAAGTGTACCCGTCGCACGAGTTTGCTATGAAAATCTCCATCCTGCTTCCAAACTTCTCGTCACTAGGGATTTATCATCCTCTACCATGATTCCATCCCTCACCCGTTCAAGTATAAATATTGGTCACCCTACATGTTTCTCCTTTTCCTTCTGAATTTGTGCGTTGTCTATGGTTTTTTCTACAAGTCTTGGGTCCTTTCGTTGTGGTAAGGTCGATTTCCATCGTTTGTATTGTGTGTTTGTTCATTCAAGTTGTCGTGTTTCCTTTTTTTTCAGTCATTGTTTGAATCATGTTGGAGTTTGTTGCGAACTAGTGCGTCAGATGATAGTTTTTCTCACAGTAAGCCTCTCTTCTTCGGAGCTTCTTCCTGTCGTGATGAATTCTTTTACGTGTCTAAATTCTTTTTCCTAGGACAAGTATCTCAGCACCTTTCCACCACGCCAGAATTTTTTATCGTGCTTCCTTACTGTGACGAGCCTACCATTGATGTTTATCATAGCATCGATCTCCTTCTACGTCGAAAGTTATCATAGTGCCTAGTAGCCGTGCAATGGACTTCTAGAGTTGATTTTTCTTGTTGCACCAAGTTTTTTTCACTGCCTTTCCAGCAGGTCTCATTTTCAGCGCTAAGAGGGTGTCACCGTTCATTACCATGCGCATGAATCAAATAGACATTTTCATTATGAAAAAATCCCAAGGAATAAGAAGGAAGGCATGAAGTGGCAGGGCCTTGAGGTCTGAGCCTCAAGATCTGGGGTCAATTAACGAAGATCTGAATATCAGAGCATATTTTGAACAGGTCGAATGTATGCGTTATTTTGAGAAGATATGATCCAAGTGGATATTGGTGGACACCCACCTATTCCACTTGGACCCCCACCATTGTTTCTTTTAGTTTTTCAGTTTCCTTAATTGTAGCACAATTTACTATTTTTGGCAGTTTTTCAGGTCCTAAACTTCCAAAGCCGTTTTGAGGCCCTAAACGACATTTTTTGGGCATCAAACCTTTGGAAAATATGAGTTTGTTTCAGCCTCAATATTCTCTATCACCAGTGTAGTCCTCAGATATATATTTCTAACGATGTATCATGTGCGTCAAACGAAGACAGTGTGCCAACGTTATGACCCCGGGAAATTGATGTACCAATTTACCCCGACGGGGCCCATATTCTGGCATTTCATCTCCTAGGATTAGGTTTTTGGATGTTTAGGGTTTCCATTGTTTCTCAATAATATATAGGCCTTCGAGCCTCATTGTAACACATAGTTCAAAGGCTTGTATCCACCACATCTCTTCTCAGAGATAAGCTACCAGCGCCCTAGCTAGTTTATTTCCATTTTGTCTATAAACAAATTTCAATTCTTTGATATTAACGAAATGAAGTGTTATTTTTGCTGCATCTTTGTATTCATGGTTATTTGTGTATTCTGTTGCATTCCTGCATAATTTGGGATTATTCGTTATAGAGTTTTCTTCTCTTTCTCGATCGTTATTTGCATGTCCCCAACGAGATCGGGGTATAAGGAGTTAGGGCTCGATCTGGTTGAACCTTTGCAAGACCAGCGTCACAAACCCTAACGACCACCCATGGAGGATGAAAAGAAAGAAGAGGGAGCAGGAGATCCTATCAAAATATTTCTCAAGGAGGCCCTTGAAAAACAAAGGAATGCGATGATGGATAACTTCGCCCAAATCCTTCAATGATTTCCCACTGGAGGTGCATATGCATCCAAGAACCACTCTGGAGGCGCAAACCCTTTTAAGGTACAAGTAAACTTTGACATTCCAATATTTGATGGCCAAATAGATGTAGACGTCGTAGATATATGGTTGAATATATTATAAGGGTATTTCTCGGTTCATGACTTTTTCGACTGGGAGAAGATTATTTTTTCATTGCTCAAATCCACCGCCCATGTCAAGAACTAGTGGGAAACCTACTATGAGAAAAAGGACGAGGAGGAACCCTCTCTGTTCTCGGTCATACCCACTTGGAATTCTTTCCAAGACACTATCAAGGAAAAATATTATCCCGTGGGGAGCTATGAGGACAAGTACATACAATGGACTATGTTGCGGCAGCAAAGGGATCAAGATGTGCATGAGCTAACGAATCTATTCCATACCCTGCGCACAAAGCTGGGTATCAAATATTCGGAGAAACATTTGGTGTTGAAGTACCATAGTTGTCTGAACAGATATATTCAGGAGGAAATTATGTTCTTAGACATCTCCTCACTCGGTACGGCATACTGGTATGCTACCAAGATTGAGCAGAAATTCAAACAGAAGAAGCGAGACTTTGGATATTCGAATCAAAAGTAGGTGAAAGGTGCCCCCAAACTACAGAACAAAGGAAAAATACAAGGCATAGAGGCTCAAGACAACCTACCAAATCCACAAGCAAATAAAAACACCATGAAGCCAAAAAAGAACATGGTAAAGTGGTGTGAGTTCCATAAGATCTCCACTCACAACACAAGTGAGTGTCGGGCCAAACAGTCACTGGTGGCTAAGATGAGGGCTTCTGAATCAGATGCATGCTTTGACATTGAATCAAAACCCAAGAAGGGGAATGAAAGAGGGAAAAAATATTATTGATGCAGAGCCCAACGCTAATATTTCCACCACGAAGATCCAAAAGGAAGAACCGGAAGATCTAGAGGAGGAGGAGCGTCTCTTCCACTCCCATATGTGGGTAAAGGGTTCCCTGCTACAGTTCATTATCGACAGTGGGAGCCAAAAGAACCTCATTTCAAAAGAGGTCGTGAAGCATTTGGGTTTGTTGACCACAGCACACCCACAACTATACACCATCGGGTGGATTCACCAAGGATGGTATCTCCGCGTCAGCCACCAAAGTCGCCTTCCCTACAACATCAATCCCTTCACCGACGAGGTATTATGTGATATTGATCCTCTTGATGTTTGTGATGTATTATTAGGCCAACCATACTTGTGGAAGTGACATGCTATGTATGAGTCCCGGCCTCGCGTTGTTATTGTTACCTTGGGAAATAAGTTGTATAGGATACTAGAGGTACCATCACCTATCGCTATCTCTTTGGTTGCTGCAAAACAATGCAGTAAGCTCATTTCCAAAACTGGGAAATTTTTTTCCTGATGATATGCCCTCAAGGAAAGAAGAAGATTGTGGCCATGACCTCCAGACAGATCTCCTCCGCATGACAACAACAAATGGACAAGGTCGTGGAGGAATATCAGGACATCTTCACCTCCTCTATAGGGGTGCCTATACACTGTTAGGTCAAACACCCCATCGATCTAACCCTAGGTGCGTCGCTACCCAATGGACTGATCTATCGATGCTCTGTTCTGGAGAACGATGAAATCAAGAGGCAAATCTAGGAGTTGTTGTACAAAGGTCACATCCGATCAATTTCATTGCTATGTGGGAGCCTGATCATGTTAGTGCAAAAGAAGGATGGGAATTGGAGACTATGTATTGACTATCGGGCACTGAACAAGATCACTATCCGAAATAGGTACCCGATCCCATGGATTGATGACCTTCTGGACCAACTCAAAGGGGAAAAATATTTCAGCAAGATTGCCTTGAAGTCTAGGTATCACCAAGTACCAATTGAACCATCTGATGTGTGTAAGACTGCCTTCAAAGCCAAGGAGGGCCTTTTTGAATGGTTGTTCATGCCTTTCGGGTTGACGAATGCTCCCGCAACCTTCATGAGGCTGATGGACGACATCTTGTGGTCATTCACAAACTAATTTGTAGTAGTGTACTTGGATGACATCCCGATCTTCAGCCAGACTTGGGAAGATCACCTCCACCACATCCGACAGTTCCTCCAAACACTGCGGAAACACAAGTTATGTGTCAATTTGGAGAAGTGCACTTTTGGCATGACCCAGGTTTAGTATCTGAGATACATTATTGATGAGCGTGGGGTGCATGTGGATCCAACCAAGATCCAATTCATCTAGGATTGGCTAGCCCCAACCACTCTAACAGAGCTTCGCAACTTTCTGGATCTTGTTAATTTCTACCGCAGGTTTGTGTTGGGATTCTCTCATATCACTTGGCCCTTGAGTCAAGTCACCAAGGGAGGAGCGAAATCAAAATTCTTTTGGTCGTAATATCAACAGAAGGTGTTCTTAGAATTGAAATACCGCCTCTGTTGTGCCCCAATGCTCACATTACCAGACTTGCAACAACCATTTGAGATCGAGATAGATGCCTCTAACTATGTTATTGGGGCAGTTCTTACTCAACAGAGGCATCCAGTGACATATCACAGTGTGAC
Source organism: Picea mariana (assembly GCA_032191745.1). NCBI lineage: Eukaryota > Viridiplantae > Streptophyta > Pinopsida > Pinales > Pinaceae > Picea > Picea mariana. The sequence goes on along the minus strand of JASDQU010295203.1, from coordinate 857 downwards.
ACTGTCAGACACATTCCGAAAGTATCCCAATTATGACAAAGAAATGTATTCCATTATGCAGGCTTTCCGACAATGGAAGCATTACATTTTGGGGAAGGAAATGATCATCCACACATACCATCGACCCCTGTAGTTCATACAGACACAAGGGAAGTTGCAGAATGATCACCATCAGAAGTGGTCCACATATCTACAACAATTTCATTTGAACATCAAGTACAAGAAGGGAAACACCAATAATGTTGCAGGAAGCCTCAGCCGACCACCGATCATGGTGATAAACACCATGCTCAACTCTTGTGGGCACGAGACTTCTAATTGACCGCTTCTCTACAAGAGCAATCTAGAATTCAGCCACACATACAAGACGCTCTTGGAGGGTAATCGAGTTCCAAATTTTCACCTCCAGGATGCAGTACTATGTCACCCAGGACACCTTTGTGTTCCTTCAAGTGAGCATGCAAATATGATTTGGGAAGCGCACTACAGTCGGTTTGTTGGGCATTTAGAGGTCGAGGAAACAGTGGCAGTACTACAGAAGTATTTCTATTGGCCAAACCTTCGACAAGATGTCGAGAAGTACATCAGATCATGCACTTCCTACACCATTTCCAAACCGACCATCAAGAAGAAAGGCCTCTATACTCTGTTGCCTACCCCTAGTCGACCTTGGGAATCCATCTCCATGGATTACATGTCGGGCCTTCCTTCTACTAAGCATGGAAATGACTGTGTTTTCATGGTCTTTGACAGATTATTGAACATGGCCATTATGGCGGCCTGCAAGAAGAATATCACAGTAGAAGCCACTACTAAACTCTTCTTTGAACGAGTGTGGGTACACTTTGGGATCCCAT
>JASDQU010295202.1:0-14013 GCA_032191745.1 Picea mariana | reverse complement strand
CTTAGGGATTCTAAAGGAGGAAAAATACCAAAAGAGCATTCATTCTTTCAAGAGAGATTGAGAGATTGAGAGAGAGCAAGAGAAGGAGAAGTTTCTATTTTTCTGAAGAAGAGTTAGCAGCAGAAAAGTGGCACGAATTCCAAGGCAAAGCTAGGGCATGGATTTCGAGGCATCCAGTAGGAGAAAAATCCATACGGTACAGAATTGGAATAGCTGCATTTATTTTTCTAGTACAGGCCATACAACAACACGCATACCAAGAAAAACAGGTGCATTTATTGATCCGTACAGGTCGTATGGCCGTCATACAGCTGCAATAAATTCTGGGCATGTTTTTCAAGAAATCCGTACAGCATTTAATGCTATGACAGTCCATATGGTACGTCTGTCTATGCACAGATTTCGAGGTTGCAGATTTGGGTTTCTTCCAGTAAATTTCAAGCACAGAAATCGAGGGAAGAGATAAGTAAATTCTGTTGGTTTTATTTTTGCTGAAATGTAATTTCCAGAAATTGAAGAAATAAGAAGAACTCCCTCTCTCTCACTGGTTTTCCCCACATTGGGGTTTTTTCCAGGGTCAATTGACCAAATATCATTGTGTCATTAAATGTATGCTTGCTGGTTAATTTCTGAGTTTTAAGACAGCCATTGAAAAGATCATTTATTTCATGTGTTTCAGTCAAATTTCATTTTAATATTTAATGCATATTAATGTCTGCAAATTTCATTAATATTGGGAATGTGCATTAAACATTTAGAGTGATAAGGAGTGATTGAAACCGGGATTGGGATAAATTGCAGAAGTGAGAAAACACAGAAAAATCAACATTTCCTTCAAGTTGTATTCGCACTTATACTTGTTGCAATAACACTTTTACTTTGTCATATAACTTCTATCTTTCGTTGTCACTGAACCTTGTCACTTTACCCATATTTAGATAAGGCCTTAGCACCCTTGGGATACCATTCATTAATTCTAAAGCATCTATCTTGTTGAGTATCCTCCAACCATTCATTAATTCTAAAGCATCTATCTTGTTGAGTATCCACTAAGCCCTTTTAGTATCATCAAGAAAAGTGTCATCCACTAAGACTTTTTAGTATCATAGACCCTAAATATCCTTGCTAAGGATGCATTTCCTTCATCACCCTATCTACATCAATTCCCAAGCCTAATGTTGGGACTTTAATGCCTCTTTCTATCCTAACAAATTTCATACACCTCTCATTCACTTGATTATACAAAGGTGTATGAAAATGAGAGGTACAAATGGATGTCATAACAAGAGTTATGAAGAAGCCAATTTCATAAAAGTTACCTTATTATAACAAGCCAATTAGGGAAGTATTGAATAATGTGTCAAGAATTAGGAAAGCCTTGTTGAACTCTTAAAGTTCTTCAAGAGCATGTTTTGACATATCCATTGTTTGAAAGAAAATAAGAAGTAAATGAAGGTATACCACTAGTTCTGATAAGGCTAAGTATGGAATTGATTTTGGATTCAAGAATGGCCTAGATTATAAGATTTTCCATTCAACCTTTCTTAGAAGAGGAAGTTCAACGATTGGGTGCCTTTGAGGGTCACCAAGAACCTTTTTCGTCTTAAATTCTTCCATGGTTTTCAAAAATATTACAATCTAGGCCATTCTATGAAAGAGAAGACTCACACCCCAAAGAATACCAAGATAAAAATAATGGGATGCCAAGTATGATATGAATCAAGTAAACAAGGACCCCAATAATTTTCTTACATACAATAGAATCAAGTATATTCTCCAAGCAAAACATGGGTTCCTTGAATATTTGCTCGCTAACTTGTCTTCTCATTTTTTCAAGTGTTGGTACCACAAACATATATTCGCATGATAACTTATATTCTTGTTTTAACGAGTGTAGGTACCACCAAATAGGCATCTATCAGATCTATCTTCCTCGAGTGATGATCAAGATATACTCAGAGAGGTTGAAAGTGAGACGTGTTGTACTAGATCTATTGGTTCTAGATCAACTAGATCTGAAAAGGTAAGGAAAATATTTCATATACGCATGCAATTTTATATTTCCAAGGGAGGGTCATGTAATTATGATGCTGAGAGCATAGGTGACATTGATTTTCCCTTGAGTTATAGACATCTAGTGCAACGATGGGTACCTAAGGAGCTACCTGAAGTGGACACAAATTTCTTCATCAGTGGGAGGATGTATCACATTGCTCCTTCGTCCTTACATGGATTGGGATTATTTTCCATGGATGGCATAAAGGTTGACTATGGCACTGTAACTTAATTTATGGAGTATGTCGAACCATTATACAAATACAATCACTAGTTGATGTTGGTCTGATATATGCGAAGTGTGTAGAGATATGGAGTTTCCACAAATTATATACAACTAGTAGATAACAATCAAAATAAAAGGGCGACTATGTATATTGATGGAAGGCCAAACGATTATGGAAACATTGCGGGATTTATAAATAGTACACGACTAGTGGCAACAACTAAGCAATCGAATTTCATATTTGAGGGACGCAAAGGAAATCGTATATTTGTATGTGCAACAAAAACAACAGTTCCAGGTAAAGAGTTGTTGATCGATTACAACTTAAATCAAATAGATGGAGGGGGTGAAACTATGGGGGTAAATATATTACATACCATTCAACTCAACCTTTGATCAATCATTGTTATAATTTATCATTGCGATATTTCAATTTTTTGCTGCATATATTTCATTTTTCATTATTTATTTTCTGATATTACTGCAATATTTCATTTTTTTAATGTTATAATTACTTTCATAAATTTTGTTGATTAATTTATTGTGTCAACATCTATCCAGGGTGACCGTGGAAAATCACACGCTACATTTTTCCAGGGTGACCGTGGAAAGGCACCCGTTGTGCCTCAGCAGGTAAATGTTAAATATAGTAACAACTTATGACTACAACAACTAAATTTCTGAAATTTCAATATTTATTTTCTGATATTACTGGAATATTTCATTTTTTTAATGTTACAAGTGAATTTCATAACTTTTTTTGATTGATTTATTGTGTCGACATCTATCCAGAGTGACCGTGGAAAATCACATTCTACATCTGTCCAGGGTGATCGTGGAAAGGCAACCGATGTGCCTCAGCAAGTAAATGTTAAATATAGTAACAACTTATGACTACAATAACTAAATTTCTGAAATTTCATTATTTATTTTCTGATATTACTGCAATATTTCATTTTTTTAATGTTACAGGTGAATTTCATAAAAAAATTTGATTGATTTATTGTGTCAACATCTGTCGAAGGTGACCATGGAAAATCACATGCTACATCTGTCCAGGGTGATCGTGGAAAGATACTCGATGTTCCTCAGCAGGTAAATGTTAAATATAGTAACAAATTATGACTAGAATAACTAAATTTATGAAATTTCATTATTTATTTTATGATATTACTACAATATTTCATTTTTTAAATGTTACGGGTGAATTTCATAACTTTTGTTGATTGATTTATTGTGTCAACATATTTCTAGGGTGACCATGGAAAATCACACACTACATTTGTCCAGGGTGACCATGGAAAGGCACCCGCTATGCCTCAACAGGTAAATGTTAAATATAGTAACAACTTGTGACTACAATAATTAAATTTCTCAAATGTTAAATCTCATCTCATTAATTTTATTCATTAATGTATTGTGGCATGGTCACCATGGGAAGTCACCCACTCATAGTAGATCAGAGCAGGGTGATTGTGGAAAGTCACTGGCCACACAGTAGCATCAGGTAACTGTTAGTGCTTAATAATAACTAAATTTGATTACAATATCTAAAAACAATTAATGTTACAGTTATTTTAATTTCATTTATTGTTTGATGTTTTTAGTCCAGTATAGTCGATTTGGACGATGAGGATCTTGAGGATGAAATATTTTATTCCACTGACCCAATAGCAACTGTCGTGAAGGCCTTGAAGAAGGAAAACATAGAATATCTAGCTTTTCTTCACAAAAGACCCCTGACACAAGAGGACAGGGCAGGAATTGCACAGCTACAAAATCTAATAAAAAATTTTGGGGTAAGTGGCATCTTCACATATGTTATCACTCCAGGAAACTCTCCTAGGCTGTAAGTCAGAGATTCCTGGTAACTTAATCTTTTGGTAACTATTTTCTCAATAAAAAGGGTGGGTTTGGATCAAGTCGGAGGACTGAATCACTTCTTCACTCAAATCATGCATAAACACATCAAGATGGACAAGGCTTTCAACCACAAATGTTCAGAGAGTTTACAAATAAAGGGATGGATGGAGAAATAACTATTATATCAGCAGAGTCACATATAGACATATATGAATGGCTAATTACAATAATCACAAGAATACTTGCAGAGTTAAACTTATGAATGCAGTGATAAGATGACATTTATCTGGCATTAGACAAGCATAACAGCATGAATATAATATCCAAGTGAAAGTACAGAATAGACAAGGAGATGAAATCTGAACAAGTTATGGCAAAAGAAGCTTGTATTACTTCATATGACAATGAGAATTTTTGAGTTACATAATATGAAAAAGTCTCCAAAGTCGAACCCTTGGTTCATCTTCTAACCTTAGCTTTATAGCTTTACAAAACAGTTTTGAGATCCTAAAAACAAGGATCAAATATACTAAAGATAGTAAATCAAAATCTGATTGCAAAAGATGTGGGATGATCCCAAAAAGTGAGGTCAATCCCAGATTTTCTGGTCCTTCTCTCTTGTTGAGTGCTGGTGTAGTGCAGAATAGCCTCCCAAGGCTGAATGCTGACTCTCCAAGAGAGATAAATTCGAATCTGTTTAGTTGAGCAAAAACCCTATATTTTTGCCTTTGAAAAATGTACTAAACTTGATTAAAACACCACTTCTTTGCCTTATTCATCAAAGTAACCATTGGATCTGACTTGATAATTCACCACCTGTCTATTCCAAGAGGTTTCATCTCATTCTGATTCAAAAATTCCTGATCTGGGAAAAATTTCAAGTGTTCTGGTCATTACAGGCTTTCGATGGTTAACATAGAAGACTTCTGGGTGGATTAACTACCGAAAGCACAGCTTTTGGTGGTTAATGAACAGTCGTCCTGTTCGCCTAAACCACCGAAAAGGCACGTTTTCCAGAAATAAACTGCCTTAGGAAAAATCAAATTTCTCAGTCATGGAAAGTCTGTTTTGGATGCTTAAATAGTCGTTCGACATCTACAAATCCTGAGCTTTCCAATGGAGCTTTAAAATATGCATTTGGAGCCCAAGAATCTAGTCAAATATTCCCTACAATATTAGGCATCATTTTTTCAAAAATGCCAATGCATTTTTGATTGCTAACATCTGGCTCCAACTAGGATGGAGACCTCCTTGCGAGGTTTCCAAGAACCCGACAGACCATGTGCCTTTAGTTTTGGGCATGGAGTCATTTAGCCTTTACAATTTATCATCTGGATATTTCCTACTCAACATCATCGAGTGCCATGCCTCAGCTACTCTTGTCTCACCTTCCGTCTATGTGGTAAGTTGGTGATGTAGAGTTCATCCTTCCAAGGATCTTTATCTTCATATCCTGAAGATGAAATTCGAGTTGGGTGATGTGTCTTCTGATCCCTGATATTTTTCCCCTTAAAAATGACCAACTATAGTCAAAAAACTTATTTTTGACTTTCTTCTTCAAGAATAGTATTTAGACTTGATTTGATAATTCATAATCATCCTATTCCAGAAGATTTCACATCAATCCAACTTGAATATCTCGAATCTGGGCATAATTTTGAATATTCTAGTTAAAACAGCTTTTTGTGGTTAACAATATTTAGATTTAAGCACCTTATCCACCGAAAGCACTTCTTTTCGGTGGTTAATGAGCACTGGAGGGATCGCCTAAACCACCAAAAAATAGAAGTATTTCAAAAATCAAAATATCAAAATTCTCATTACCTGCATGTTTGTAAATGACTTCAGGGCTTCTTAGATGAAGCTCCTTTCTCTCTTTCTGGACTTAGGTGTGATTGTCCTCCTGCCACTGGTTCCAGAAAAGACATTGGAATGTCCTTCTTTCAAATCAAGTCTTTGTGAATGGGCGACAAATAAGATCTGGACGTTATATTTGATGGCACTGTGGATTTGAATCAACACTCTCCAGTTCTTGGCAGACCTGTAAACTCTGCTATCAATGCTTCATCAATGATGAATTCTTCCTGGAATCGTGCATGAATCTTTACATTGTCCAAGTGGATGTGCTTCTAGACTTGATCCATCACTTGCAGTACCATCAACCATTGAATTTATAACTTTGTGCTCACAAAGATTTTCATCAAGTGCATTTCCACTTTTAGTCGTAATAACTGGAAATGAAACACTACTAGCAGTCACACCTCTGCCCCAAACATCCATTGATGCAATACTATCTCTCATATAGTTCCCACGCAAAATTGATGATAGGGCATTTTCAATCACTCCACAAGCCATAAAACCCATGTGAAATCCATCTATATGACTAGACCGTTCAAACATATAGTCAGGACTTCCAACATTCAGGCCTTGTTGAAGCTGAAAACCTGATATGATTACTACCGCCTTGATATTATCATTTTTCACAGAAACAGACCTTTGTCCACACTGAAATTCAGTTTGAATGTCCATCTACCATACATCCCTCCTCCAAACCTGCAACATTAAGCTACACAGAGCATAAGTTCTGCTCTCTATTCTCATTGCTGGCAAATGTCGTGGAAACATCTTTCCAATGTTAATTCATCAACCTTGTCTTGGTCTCTTCCATTTTGGTATGCCTCTAAATATTGCTTGATGTTTTTATATACTGTGGTGCCAGGAAGGTGACCTAGTACAACGATATGTGGATTTGTTGATTCATGTATCACACATGCAAGAGATGCACCAACTCCAACAAGTACACCAATATCAATGCCAAGGAATAGCGTGGTAATACTTGTTGCAACCCATAAAAGGAAATATCTTTTATCCACACGCCAAAGAAAAATAACCTCTTCATAATCAATCAGACCCATGACAGAAGATACCACAATTGCTGCCAGAGTGCATTGAGGTATATTTGTAAAAAGAGGTGTCACAAATTTAAGAGCGCAGAGAATTATCACTCCCATAATGAATCTAGATAAACCTTTTTTGGTACCACTTTCATGATTAACAGTCGATCTTGAAAATGATCCCGTGGTAGGATATGCAGAAAAGAGCGAACCACAAATATTGGCCACTCTAAGCCCAAATAATTCTTGATTTGAATCTAGTTCATAGCCATTCTTAGCTGCGAGTGATTTAGCAATTCCTATTGATTCTAGGATTGCCACACCAGTTATAAGTAGTCATTATCATGTACTAGACCTGAATATTGTGTGCTTTGTATGTTTTCTTTCTAAACCAGAGTTTCGACCATCCTTGTCATGTTCCCACTTTGATTTTGCAACTTCTCGATACTCGCTAGAACTGTGAATCGTGGAAGGGTTTTGAGACTGAGAATTATAAGACGGAAGTACGATATCCTTCTAAAACCCCAGATTATCCATCTGCTTGACCAATTCACTGTTGCTAATACTGTTATTATTCTGCGGCTACGGTGGTGATGAGGAGAGAGAGGCAGTGTTGGGATGCAGAAGATCATAAAAAGGCTCGTTCTCAGACCCTGTAAGATGGGCTTCCATGCTTTTTTATGAGTCAAAGGTCCAATTTTTGACCCCCGTAGAAGCAGGCGTAAGGAACACACCGATAGCAAAACCCAGAGAAAAATCGGGCATTTATATCATTAATCACAAGCTGTCAAAAGCCCGTAGGCTGCCAAGCGTTTGATGATATAACCACCCCGGATTTGCATGTTTCACCGCCAAAAAAACCCTCAGATGCAGGATACAAGTGTTCAGGTGTTGATTTGCCAACGCCGAGCATACTTGCCAGGTATCGCCAGTAAGAAGAGAGAAGAATAGACTGTAAAACTATTTTTAGGATGTTTGGTTGAGAAAAACTTCGATCTAGGGCCACTTTTTTTTGCTCAAAGATTAAACATGATTTTGATATCATTTTCCCCACCAGCGCCAGTCTCAAAAAGCTTCTTCCACTTTCTTCTGAGAGAAACCAAACCGATGGGTGATCAAAGGTTTGACATCCACTTTTTCTGTTGTTTAAAAATTCCAGGCTCTAAAGCTACGCGGTCACCAGGAACCAGATGTTTCACTTCACTGCCAACCTCCTCAATTATTCCAATAGACTCATGACCAATCACCATGGGCTCTTATCTAAAAAATCTTCCTGGTCTTCAAAATCTTCGACAGTTGTAGTAGATCTCCATATGCTATGCGAAGAATTGAGTTTGCCACTATTGGTAGAAAGACAACATTTTTGCCAAAAACAGGTAACCAATTCAATCTTTCCTCGAAACAAATCAATACTGAACCAATTCCATCTAGAGATATCCCTTTTGCTCTGTATGTGCTTGCAATGTTGTCATTATGTCCCTTTTTCTCAATGATAGTGTAAGAACTACTTGCCAAATACCCATGAAGGCTTTGTAAACTCTGCATCCAATGGGTACAATGCTTGCTACAGTTATATAACAACCTAAGTAAATATCCATTACTCCATCAGCATAACACACCACAGATGCTCCATGATCCGGAGTAAGTGCAACTGGTGCATGGTCCCCTTTGATAATCTGCTTATAGAGTCTTTGATCCTTATATTTAGAAAACACAACTACATCTAAAGCATGAGAGAATCCAGACTGGTAGACGTAAGTGCACAACCACCCTGTTTAGCCATGGAACAATTTCTCACACTTATCATAATAGATCCAGACTCGTTAGAGGCATAATTTTCACCACAAGCTCCACATTAGCTGACCCTCAGTCAGATCCCAAAAATAAATCTGACCATTAGTGTACTGCATACAAGCTGCTTTCCATCATGGCGATTGGTTCCAAATATGCTCTTAAAAATGTGCCCTTGAATAGAAATTTTTGCAAGCATATATCTTGTCATGAAAAGTATGTTCTGCAACCAATCTTTATTTTAAGATAGTAATAATCAATCAAAGGCAGTTGGACAGAGAGTTTTGAAAGATGCAACTTTCACATCACTTGAAATTGTAAGTTATGTTAGATGTCACATCTTTGAGTGATCTCTTGTGACTCTTCTTAGTGCTATTCCTTCTTTTGATCCAGATTGACAGCCCAAATGTTTGCAAATGAAATCTGCTACTGAAAACAGTTTACCAAGATCAACATTTTGTCTTCACACCAAGACCAAAAATAGACAACATCTTCAGTTGCTACTTTGCCCATTGCACCTTTTGCATATGGACACCCTCCAAGTCCAGATATTGATGAGTCGATAACGCTAATTCCCATCTGCAGTGAAACAAGAATATTTGCAAGTGATTGCCCATATATATCATGGAAATGAACTGCAACCTTTTCAACAGGCACAACACTCATTACAACATCAAGCATTGGAACAACAGTGCCAGGAGTATCAACACCTACGAGGTCACCAAGAGAGATTTCATAACATCCCATATCATAAAGCTCCTTAAAGAAATGCTCCTTAATTTTGCAGATCCATTGGGGTTCCTTCTGTTCAAATGCTAGGCCACTGCATTCTAATTATTTGATCAACATAACTCGGCAAGCAACTCTCTGGCAATCTCGGGCACATTTGAGCCTAACACTTGTGCACTGGGCTATGTGTTGGTTATCTGTATGATGAGTTTTCTCTCCAAACTTGTAACTTGTGTGCAGCCTCTTGCTTATTTATGAGATCAAAACTGAAAAAAAATCTAACTGCTCGTATGGAAAGCTTATTCCTCTACCTACCCCTACACTAACCAACTGTTCTGCCTCTTATCAAGTGAATTCATGTTTCCAATGAAGCCATGTCAGAAACTGATTTACAGGCATCATGCTAGATCTTGACCCGAATAACAATGGAAGACATATCATGCAGAAAAGGGGTTTAAATAGATGATAAAAACAATCTTCTTCTGACAAAAATATCCTTGGGTTTATGCTGCTCGTAGAATCCAAATAGTCAGCAATAGGGTCATCGAATTCACAAAGAAATACCTTTTTGAACTGTTGATCCAACTGAAAATTGAAATGATGTTGAAAGCTGCCTTTACTGATCTCACTGTTGAATGTAGGTTGCTCAACCCTTGCAGGAGAAACATGTAGGATGGACTGTTGATCTAGACTTTTTAGCTCCTCACCTTCTTCTCCATATTTGCTACAATTCCCCTGTGTCTTCACATCTGAAAGATGAAGGCTGCCCTCATCATCTACTACAGATCCAAAACTGTCATTTGTTATCTTGTTAATTTGCTCATCATTTCCATTTTTTTCAGAAGAAACAATATGATCTTCATGACAACCTAAAACAGTGGATGCATTTAATACGATGTCAAAAGCATCACTAAAGTTATCATGGTGTGAATCACTGATCTCTTGATCATAATGAAGAATATCCTCTACAACAACATATTCTTCATGAGTATCTAATTCTTTAGTCAATAATTGAAATTCATGACAAGATTGAGGATAGAGAAGATCAGTTGGAAATATCCCTTTACAAAACACATGGAAGGCAGCATGAAAATCAGCCAAAGAGCTGATACTAGCAATAGGCAAATATTGGTACCAATCACAAGCAATCCCTTCTAATGAAAAACAAAAGAGCCGGATCTGAACATCCTCATGCACTACGTGCAACCAATGCATGTAATCATGAAAGTCCAGCAAATGTTTAGCTTGCACTTCCCACTCTTCTCCTCGAAATTTGGGAAGACTGTTCCCCCATTCATCTCTAGTAGGTACTTGATTAGGGAAACCAACAATACTTGAAAAATCACAGAACGCATACCTCTTGGCTAAGATCCTGTTCATTTATATACCAATGGAGTCGCCAACAAATCCATCCTTCATGGAGTCGCCAGATAGATGATTACAACCAAGATAGTGTTTACTCCTTGTCTATCATCAAGAAATAGTTCTGATTGTCATTCTCCCAGAAAGATAAGCTTCTCAACTCGTTCCCCGGCAACAACGCCAATTTGTTATCACTCCAGGAAACTCTCCTAGGCTGTAAGTCAGAAATGCCTGGTAACTTAATCTTTTGGTAACTATTTTCTCAATAAAAAGGGTTGGTTTGGATCAAGTCGGAGGATTGAATCACTTCTTCACTCAAATCCTGCATAAACACATCAAGATGGACAAGGCTTTCAACCACAAATGTTCAGAGAGTTTACAAATAAAGGGATGGATGGAGAAATAACTATTATATCAGCAGAGTCACATATAGACATATATGAATGGCCAATTACAATAATCACAAGAATACTTGCAGAGTTAAACTTATGAATGCAGTGATAAGATGACAGTTATCTGGCATTAGACAAGCATAACAGCATGAATATAATATCCAAGTGCAAGTACAGAATAGACAAGGAGATGAAATATGAACAAGTTATGGCAAAAGAAGCTTGTATTACTTCATATGACAATGAGAAGTTTTGAGTTACATAATATGAAAAAGTCTCCAAAGTCGAACCCTTGGTTCATCTTCTAACCTTAGCTTTATATCTTTACAAAACAATTTTGAGATCCTGAAAACAAGGATCAAATATACTAAAGATAGTAAATCAAAATCTGATTGCAAAAGATGTGGGATGATCCCAAAAAGTGAGGTCAATCCCAGATTTTCTGGTCCTTCTCTCTTGTTGAGTGCTGGTGTAGTGCAGAATAGCCTCCCAAGGCTGAATGCTGACTCTCCAAGAGAGATAAATTCGAATCTGTTTAGTTGAGCAAAAACCCTATATTTTTGCCTTTGAAAAATGTACCAAAATTGATTAAAACACCTCTTCTTTGCCTTATCCATCAAAGTAACCATTGGATCTGACTTGATAATTCACCACCTGTCTATTCCAAGAGGTTTCATCTCATTCTGATTCAAAAATTCCTAATCTGGGCGAAATTTCAAGTGTTCTGGTCATTACAGGATTTTGGTGGTTAACATAGAAGACTTCTGGGTGGATTAACTACCGAAAGCACAGCTTTCGATGGTTAATGAACAGTCGTCCTGTTCTCCTAAACCACCGAAAAGGCAGGTTTTCCAGAAATAAACTGCCTTAGGAAAAATCAAATTTCTCAGTCATGGAGAGTTCGTTTTGCATGCTTAAATAGTCTATCGATATCTACAAATCCTGAGCTTTCCAATGGTGCTTTCAAATATTCATTTGGATCCCGGAAATGTAGTCAAATGTTCCCTACAAGATTAGGCATCATTTTTTCAAAAATGCCAGTGCGTTTTTGATTGCTAACAACATATTTTTATCAGCTATGACAATTTCATATCTTTTTTTTTGTTTTATATTTTCTATATGATCTGATAAAGTAAAGTTTTTCATTTGTAGGAGTTTGTAAACCCCATGCCCCGGGAACCTACCGAGCCTGCAACTGCTATAGGTAGCAATGATGGTCCAATGCAACAAAAAAGTCAACAAGCAAAGTACAAATGAGGATTTTTGACCCCCCTAAGGTTCCCCTCGAATCCATTGATCATGGAATTGATGTTGACTTACATGACACGTCAGAGCATGATGAGCAGGAGCCTGGGACTCCACCTGACTCCGGAGATGAAGGTACTATAGATGGCGAGGAAGCTATTCATGGAGCAACATGAATTAAAAGTATTGGATCAATAGATCTCACCTTTCTGGTGGATGACACATGTGTTCTGATTAAGATTCAAAAGATTGCAAGTATTTGTTAATTAATTTATTCATTTTTATCATGAAATTGAAATGGACATTTGTTGAGATTATTATAAATTAATGGGTAACACGTTTCTACAAGAAACAATTTTGTCTACAGAAACTTGAATGACAAAGCATTGGATCTATTTGGCCCCACCATTCGCACATGGTGGAATACCCAATATAGAAAAAAGAAAGATGAATTGATAGGCCACATGGTAAACTTGTTCAACAATACGTTCAACAAGAAAGTGGTTACAAAGTTAGCCGGTGAGAATTTAAAATATGATAGGGCCCAATATAGGGATAAATTGCAATTAAACCTCAAGCATGAGTGCCCTCCCATGGTTTCAGAGAAAGAGTGGAAGGCCCTAGTAGAGGATGAAAAGGAGAACTTGTCTAAAAAACAAGGAATACATCCATGACCTAGTAAAGAAAGGTACAACACATGTCACACTAGCATACTTGGGTCATTTTGTGACAGTTGTTTCGATGCTATTGCGACGTTATGTTGTTGACATTGCGACGAATCTAGAGTCTTTGAAATGTTGTTTTATGTGACGTGGCATTTTCTACGAACTTGAAAAAATGTCGCAAAAGTGACAATACAGGCAAACAATGTGAAACCAACATTTCATCTAAATTGCGACAACAACTTTTATAGCAAAACCGTCGCATCAATAGAAGTGGTCATCGCATATGCGACAACAACTTTTCGTTGTTTATATAGAAAAACTGTCGCATCAATAGAAGTTGTTGTCGCAGAGGCAACGACAACTTTTCATTGTTTATATAGCAAAACCATTGCATCAATATAAGTTGTCATCATACATGCGATGACAACCTTTTGTTGTTTATATAGCGAAACCGTCACATCAATAGAAGTTGTCGTCACACAGGCGACAACAATTTTTCACTGTTTATATAGAAAAACCGTCGCATCAATAGAATTTGTCGCCGCACAGGTGACGACAACTTTTTTTTGTTTATATAGCAAAACCATGGCATCAATAGAATTTTTCGTCGCATAAGTGACGACCCAAATTTATTTTAAAAAAGAAAAAAACAAAAAATTATTTTGGGCTGCATTTTTTATATTAATATTAATATTACCATTTTAATATTAATATTACCATAATAGACTTAAGACTAGTCTATTATATGAAAGTTCACAATCATTCACATGATAAGTTTCAAAGGCATAACT
>JASDQU010295201.1:1516-11720 GCA_032191745.1 Picea mariana | reverse complement strand
TATAAACTATGAACTAATTCTCATTGATGACAAATGTAACCATGCGAATTTAGTCTTTCCAGTGAAATTATAGAGATTGTATCAGTCCAACATACTTCTAGCTAATGCTACAAATAAATTCATAATATAAAAATACCAGGACCGAAAAATGTTGCGTACTGGAGATGCCTTCAAGCCTTGCGCTCCTTCCTTTCCTTCGCTTACTAATCACAGATACTTCACCGGTACCTCCTAGCCAACACTAGGGGTACTCTTCTTCCCCCTTATCCCCCCGAGATGCAAAGGGGACATGCACAAAAACTAGAACACAATAGCTTCCAAGATTGTCTCGCAAGGAAGAGCTTCCACTCTTTTCACAAGCCTGGAGTCTGAACTCTTACAAGCAAAACCCAGTCAATGAAAAATTCGACATCATAACAGTGTTTCCAAAAATTTCCATGCTCTTCCCTTCTACGTCAATTGCTTTATAGAATTCTTCCTCACAAACATCTGTCCCTTATGCATAAATCATTAATTTTAAATAATTCATTTAAAGGATTATTCACTCACTACAGGTGTCACATTCTCCCCAGATTGCACAAGTAATTTCTCTTTTATTTTTATTTAAATCACCTTTTCTCACATTTCCCCATGTGTTCCTACTTTTCCTCTTAGTTGCCTCTTAGTTCCTCAATCCTTAAATTCATGGGTGTCTTCTAAATAGTTTTTAGTTAGAGTTGTATTAGGAGTCTTGTTCTAATTAGGCTAGGGTTGGTTGACTCAAATTCTATTCTATGCACAACCCATTCTCTCAAGTTGTTATTTATTTCTAATAAATATTCTTTTTTTATAATTTCATGCACACATGTGCATCTTACCAATTATTTATGTTTTTACTTCCTAAATCCTAACATTTGATTTCCTTCAAACCTTTCACTCATGTCACAATTCAATTAATCCTTTATTTAATTTTAGACTCTGACCTAGACTTTTGTTAAGATTTAATAATTAATAATCTCATGTTTAATTATTTATTTTTATAAAAAAAGTTCTAATCATTCCAATGTTTTCTAGGCCACCTATGTTTATTTACTCAAGTTTCAATTATGTGACGTGCCCTTCAGGACACATCTTCATGCTCCAAGAGTGCCACTCGTGTTGACTTGTTTTGGAAGTTTTTCTAACCCCTTGGAGTCAAAAATCCATTTGGTCGACCTTATGATAGACTAAGGGATTATAATGAATAACGATTCTGCCTTATTGCGTGCCCCTTATAAATATTCATGAGCGACTACCTCAGTCTTCCCTCATGACATCGTGGACCACCCAAACTAGGTAATCATTAACCTATAGTTCTGGCCATGGAGGGAGTGCTAGTAGTGTGTGACAGGGATGCTACCACTCCTCTCCCTCAATATCTGGTTTTTTGTGTAAGGCCCCTTTACTCCTTATGTGAGTCATATTAGCAAGCATCATCAAGCCTACATCCACTGACAAAAACAATGTCAAAAATTGATATACATAAACCATACCAAAATACATCATACATCATATGTGCATAATAATGAAATACTCAAATAATACAATCCACTCCCTGACTCAATCTGGAGTCCAAGGAAGCCCTTTGATGCCACTGGCATCCGTAACTTGTCATGTGTCCTACACACTCAGGACGAATTGTTAAAAGCGCATGTCAACACATATATATACATCAATATAATCAAGTAGCTATAACACCTCAACATCATCATATATAACCCATAATATGAATGAAATCACAGTGCTCCATACCCAGATCACTTGCAAGAAAGTGTCCTAAAAGAATAGGTCAATAATAGTATGCTCAGTAGAGCGGGATGTTACACATGATTCTTTCCCAGGACATTCATTTTCTCACTCGATTTTCCATGGAGGGGTAGGATGTCACATAATCATTTTAGAGGGTAGGGAAGCATGGAATGAGGTTGGGGGAGATAAGTTTGTAGGAGAAACATGGTACCAAGAGAGGATGTTGTGGGGAAATTATTCATTTGATTGGGGATGAGTGATTTTGGGTCACTTACCATATCATAACCTATCACTTTATGTGGAATTCTACCAAAGGTGAGTGTTCCCTCTATCGATTATAGAATTATTTATCCAAAGTGTACGCCTAAACTAGTGAACCTTATTTCTTTTTCATAAGAGATGATATTATATATGAATATATTATTACAATAATGACAGTTCCATATATATAGAACATATGGTGACCATCCATGAAAGGATTCTGATCTTTATTTATGTAGGAACACAATGAAATACATAAATACACATAAACACAGAGATGCAACGAAAATAAGACTTCATTTCATTAATAAAAAATGACTGAAAAATGCTTACAGACAGAATGGAAATAAACTAGCTAGGGCGTTGGTAGCTTATCTCTGAGAAGAGATGTGGCGGCTACTGGCCTCTGAATTGCCTGTTACAATGAGGCTCGAAGGCCTATATATTAGTGAGAAATAATGGAAAACCCTAAACATCCAAAAACTTAACCCTGGGAGATGAAACACCAGAATATGGGCCCTGTTGGGGTAAATTGGTACATCAATTTCCCGGGGTCGTAACTTTGGCATACTATCTCCGTTTGAAGAACATGACACATCGTTAGAAAGATCTATCCAAGGAATACACTGTTGACAACGAATATCGAGTTCAGAACGAACTCATATTTTCCAAAGCATTCATGCCTAAAAAAAATCGTTTAGGGCCTCAAAACAACTCCGGAAGTTCAGGACTCGAAGAACTGCTAATAATAGTAAATTGTGCTACAATTAAGGAAACTGAAAAACTGAAAGAAATAGTGGTGTGGGTCCAAGTGGAATAGGCAAGTGGCCACCAATATCCACCTGGATTAGTCCTCCCCCTTTAGGAAGCAATGGTCCCCATTGCGTTGAGTTCCTCCATGAGATGAGGAAACTTCTGCTGAAGTTGGTCCCTGGTGAGCCACTTGCTCTAGTGAAGGAGTTGGCTTGCTTTGACAACTCGATATAACTGGATCCTCTGTTAGCAGGTGTTCTTGATCTATGTATCTATAATTCGATCAGTTGTGGCTTGGTCCATGCTATCTGGGTTTAACTCTGTTGGTGTGAGTTGTTCTGCCATGTCGGATGTGTCTAGTAGAGGTGGAAAGTAGGGCCGAAGGCGGTCCACATTGAACACTAGGTGCAGACCATGGAATGGTGGAATACCAAGCTCAAAGGCATTTTACCCTACAACCTTGGTGATGGTGTATGGCCCATATCGGAGCGGGCGAATGTTGCAGTAGGGTCCAGCGAGGTGCTCCTTTTGCAAATGTAGCCACACTTTGTCGCCCACCTAGAAGTTGTCTGGCACTCGATGTTGATCATGTCATTGCTTGTACTTAGCATTGGCTTTGTCCATGATGTCATGAACTTGTTGGCAGATGTGCTGAATGTGCTCAATGAAGTTGTTTTCCTTGTCAGCCTCAGACTGGACATGGGATGAATCTGCTGGAAACGCCGCAAATGGCATGGCTACGTCAATGGGACATAGTGGATGGAATCCCAAGCCCACTTGAAAGGGGATATGGCTGTTTGAGCTATGGAGAACCTGATTGTAGCTATGTTTTACATAGGGGAGGCTCTCATCCCATGTGCATGGATGTTTTGAGTTGTACATGCACAGAATGTGTACAATCATCTGGTTGACGACCTCTGTCTGCCCATCAGTTTGCGAATGGAAAGTTGTGGACTTGGTGAGCTTGGTGTCCAGCATCGACCAGAGGCTGGACCAAAATGTATTGAGGAACCTGTTGTCTCGATCCCAAAGTGTACCCACACTCGTTCAAAGAAGAGTTTAGCAGTGGATTCTTCTATGATATTCTTCTTGCAGGCCATTATAATGGACATCTTTGAGAATCGTTCAACGACCACAAAAACACAGTCATTTCCATGCTTAGTAGAAGGAAGGCCTGACATGTAATCCATAGAGATGGATTCCCAAGGTCAACTGGGGGTAGGAAGCGGAGTATAGAGGCCTTGCTTCTTGATGGTCGATTTGGAAATGGCCCAAGCAGTGCAGGACTTGATGTACTTCCTGACATAATGTCGAAGGTTCGGCCAATGCAAATATTTTTGTAGTACTGCCATGGTTTTCTCGACCTCGAAATTACCAACGACCTGACTGTAGTGTGCCTCCCAAATCATCTGTGCACACTTGCTTGAAGGAACACAAAGGTGTTCTAGGTGACAAAGTAGGGCTTCCTGGAGGTGAAAATTGGGAACTTGCTTACCCTCCAAGAGTGTATTGTATGTGTGGCCGAATTCTGGATCACTTATGTAGAGAAGTGGCCAATCGGAAGTCGTGTGCCCACAAGAGTTGAGCACAGTGGTTAGTGCCATGATGGGTGGCCGACTAAGGCAGTCTGCAACATTATTGGTGCTGCCTTTCTTGTACTTAATGTTCAAATGAAACTGTTGCAGGTATGTAGACCACTTCTAATGGCGATCGTTCTGCAACTTCCTTTGTGTCTGTATGAATTGCACCGGTCAGTGGTCTGTGTGGATGATTGTTTCCTTTCCCAAAATGTAATGCTTCCATTGCCGACAAGCTTGCACAATGGAATACTTTTCTTTGTCAAAAGTGGGATACTTCCGGACTGTGTCGGAAAGTGTCTCATTGTGATATGCCACTGGATGCCCATGTTGAGTAAGGACTGCCCTAATGGCATAGTCATAGGCATTTGTCTCGATCTCAAATGGTTTTTGCAAGTCTAGTAATGTGAGCACTCGTGCAGAGCAGAGGAGATGCTTCAACTCCTCGAACACCTTCTGTTGAGATTCAGACCAAATTTTTTTTTCTTTAGCTCCTCCCTTGGTGACTTGACTCAAGGGCCAAGTAATATGAGAGAATACCAACACAAACCTATGGTAGAAATTGTAAAGACCTAAAATGTTGTGGAGCTCTGTTAGGGTGGTTGGGGCTGGCCAATCCCGAATGAATTGGATCTTTGTTGGATATACATGCACCCCCCGCTCATCAATAATGTATCCTAGATACTGAACCTGGGTCATGCCAAAAGTGTATTTCTCCAAATTGGCACACAACTTGTGTTTTCGTAGTGTTTGGAGGACCTGTCGGATGTGGTGGAGGTGCTCTTCCCAAGTCTTGCTGAAGATCAGAATGTCATCCAAGTACACCACTAAAAATGAGTTGGTGAATGGACGTAGGATGTCGTGCATTAGCCTCATGAAGGTTGCAGGGGCATTCGTCAACCCGAATGACATGACCACCATTCGAAAAGTCCCTCCTTGGATTTGAAGGTAGTCTTCCACACATCAGAGGGTTCGATTGGTACCTGGTGATACCCCGACTTCATGTCGATCTTGCTGAAATATTTCGCCTCCTTGAGTTGGTCCAGAAGGTCATCAATCCATGGGATCGAGTACCTATTCCGAACAATGATCTTGTTCAGTTCCCGATAGTCAATGCAAAGTCTCCAAGTCGCATCCTTCTTCTACACCAACACGATTGGACTCCCACGGGGTGATGAACTCGGTCAGATGTGACCTTTCTGCAATAGCTCCTGAATCTGCCTCTTGATTTCGTCACTCTCTAGAACAGAGTGCCGATAGATGGGTCCATTGGGAAGTGACACACCTGGGGTTAGATCGATGGGGTGCTTGACCTGGCAGTGTAGAGGCACCCCTGCGGGGGAGGTGAAGATGTCCTCGTACTCCTCCATGACCTTATCCATCTATTGTTTTCGTGCAGCGGGGCCCTGTCTGGAGTTCATGGCCACAATCTTCCTCTTTCCCTGAGGGCGGATCATCAGGAAAACAAATTTCATGGTTTTGGAAATGATCTTACTGCATTGTTTTGCAGTAACCAAAGAGATGGTGGTAGGCGGTGCTATCTTTGGTATCCTATATAGCTTATTGCCCAAGGTGATAATAACAGTACGAGGCCTGGACTCATACACAACATCAAGAGGAGCAATGTCACATAATACCTCATCCGTGAAGGACTTGATGCTATAGGGAAGGTGACATTGTTGGCTAACGCGAAGGTCCCGTCCTTGGTGCAACCACCCGATGGTGTATGGTTGTGGGTATGTTGTGGTTGGCAAGCCTAGCCGCTTCACAACTTCTATCGAGATGAGGTTCTTCTGGCTCCCGCTGTCGACAATGAACTGCAACGGGGAACCCTTCACCCACATCTTGGAATGGAAGAGACGCTCTGCCTCCTATGGATCTTCTAGTTCCTCCTTATGGATCTTCGTGGTGGCAACGGTGGCATTGGGCTCTGCATCAATAATCTGCTTCCCCCTGTCATTCCCCTTGTCAGGTTCTGATTCAGATTCAGAGCATGCATTTGATTCAGAAGCCTTCAACTCGGCTACCAGTGACTACTTGGCCCAACTCTCACTTGTGCTGTGAGTGGAGCTCTTATGGAACTCACACCACTTCCCCGTGTCCTTTTTTGGCTTCATGGTGTTGTTATTTTCTTGTGGCTTTGGCAGGTTATCCTGGGCCGCCCCACCTTGGCTTGGTGCTTTGTTCTTCAGTTTGGGGGTACCTTTCCCTTGCTTCTGATTCGTAGACCCAAAGTCTCACTTTTTCTGTTTGAAGTTCTGCTCAATCTTAGCAGCATATCAGTACGCCACACCAAGCGAGGAGATGTCGAGGAACTCCATTCCCTCCTGAATGTATTTGTGCAGACAACTGCAGTACTTTAACACCAAATGTTTCTCTAAATATTTAATACCCAACTTTGTGCGTAGGGTATGAAACATATTCGTCATCTCATGCACATCTTGGTCCCTTTGCTGCCGCAATGTAGTCCATTGTATGTATTTTCCCTCATAGCTCCCCACGGGATAATATTGTTCCTTGATGGCGTCTCAGAAAGAATTCCAAGTGGGTGTGGCTGAGAACAGAGAGGGTTCTCCCTCGCCCTATTGCTCCAAGTAGGTTTCCCACCAATCCTTGACATGGGGGGCGACTTTGAGGAGTGCGAAAATAATCCTTTCTCAGTCGAAAAATTAATGAACTGAGAAATATCCTTCTAACAGATTCAACCATCTATCTATGACATCTGCATCTATTTGTCCCTCAAATATGGGAATGTCAAAGTTTACTTGTACCTTAAAAGGAGTGGCGCCTCCAGAGTGGCTGTTGGATGTCGATGCGCTGCTAGTGGGAATCCATTGAAGAATCTGGGCAAAGTTGTCCATCATCGCATTCCTTTATTTCTCAAGGGCCTCCTCAAGCAACATTTTGATAGGATCTCCTGCTCCCTCATCTTTATTTTCTTCCCCCATGGGCGGTCGTCGGGGTTTGTGAGACTGATCTTGCAAAGGTTCAACCAGATCGAGCCTCAACTCCTTATACCCCAACCTCGTTGGGGACATGCAAAGAAAGATCGAGAACGAGCTGATCACTTTGATACCATTGATCCAGATTTATGTAGGAACACAATGAAATATAGAAATACACATAAGCGCATAGATGCAGCATAAATAAGACTTCATTTCATTAATAACAAATGAATGAAAAATGCTTACAGACAGAATGGAAATAAACTAGCTAGGGCGCTGGTAGCTTATCTCTGAGAAGAGATGTGGTGGCTACTGGCCTCTGAACTGCCTATTACAATGAGGCTCGAAGGCCTATATATTACTGAGAAACAATGGAAAACCCTAAACATCCAAAAACCTAACCCTAAGAGATGAAACGCCAGAATATGGGCCTCGTTGGGGTAAATTGGTACATCAATTTCCCGAGGTCGTAACTTTGGCATACTATTTCCGTTTGACGCACATGATACATCGTTAGAAATATCTATCCGAGGACTACACTATTGACAACGAATATTGAGTTCGAGACAGACTCATATTTGCCAAAGCATTCATGCCCAAAAATCGTCGTTTAGGGCTTCAAAACAATTCTGGAAGTTCAGGACCCGATGAACTGCTAAAAATAGTAAATTGTGATACAATTAAGGAAACTAAAAAACCGAAAGAAACAATGGTGTAGGTCCAAGTGGAATAGGCGGGTGGCCACCAATATCCACCTGGATCAGATTTGTTCCTTAAGATAATAAATAACTACATATTTATTATATATATATTTATACTTTGTATTATAAATATCATGTCATATATATATATATATATATATATATATATGGAAGAATGTCTTCCTAATGTTGTTCAAACATCAACACTCCCTCTCAATGAGGGATTACATTCTTCATCATGTCAAATCTTGTCTCTAAAGTATACAAACTTAACTCTAGACTCATCGGATATCCATAGTACAACATGACTTCACAACCAATGCATCCAAGGCCTGTGGGTAGCTCTCAAATAGCTACGACATGTCCCCAGGACATCCACTACCCCACAATTATCTATACCTTTTCATGTGTGCACCCATGTGACTTCACAGCCAATGCATTGAAGGCCCGTGGTTATCTCTTATATAGCTACAACATGTCCCCAGGACATTCATTACCCTGTAATGCATTTGTACCTCGTCACTCCCTCTGAAGAGGGACCATGCCAAGTTATCTCTCTTATTTTCTCGGGCCCTCTTGTGAGGAAGTTAAGCCTGATTCCACTATGATACCATGTTGTTTTTTAGTAAGAGATGATATTGTATATGAATATATTATTACAATCATGAGTGTTCCATATATATAGAACATATATTCGGAAGAATGTCTTCCTGATGTTGTTCAAACATCAACACACTTTCCTGATGTATTAATAGATGATTACATGTGTAGAATCCCACACCATGCACACTGATTTTATTTATGGCCTCTTGCTCTTGACCTTTTCCATGTTCAACACAGGCTTTTCCCGAAATCAACACAGGCTATCCCCGAAATCAACACAGGCTATCCCCGAAATCAACACACAAACTTCGCCCCTCTCGGTTTCAGGATGGCTCGAGGTCTCTTGCAGGGGTCGGACGGGTTCACGCCCAGGCAGTCGAGGTTCAAATGGTGGAGGAATCCTCACCACGGCTCATCTCAGTTGTTTTATTTGCATGGGCTCAGGTTGACACTTGTCACCCATGAAACTGCATGCATTCCTTCAAGATGCGTTCCTTCCATTTGGAAGTTACTTGTCCTTCCAAAAGAACTTAGGATAAAACATAATATTCACATGTCTTTTGGAATAATATTTTAATATTATTCCCCAAGGACTTAAGCCCCTAGGATTAGCCCCCTAGGCTCAACACTTAGCCCCTCTTCCCACCTTTTAGCCCCTAATCCCTTGCCCACTCTGTGGAAGCTTAGTCCCCCATCACTCATTCATTGTGGTCGGTCTGCACGCGACGATGTTTATATTTTGTTAATTTTCTGCATTGATACATGTACAAAATCAGGCTCTTGGCCTTCAACCCTTAAGCTCTCTAGCCTAACAATCACATAAGCCCACCAACTTATATAAACTTGGCTCACCATCCTATAAGACATTTTTACAACTGATTTCGTAAACAAAATTTACAACTGGGCTCAGCCTTGGGGAAATTACAATATATATATATATATGGAAGAATGTCTCCCTAATGTTGTTCAAACACCAACACTCCCTTTCAATGAGGGAGACATTCTTCATCATGCCAAATCTTGTCTCTAAAGTATACAAACTTAACTCTAGAATCAAGTCATATATATATATATATATATATATATATATTCGGAAGAATGTCTTCCTGATGTTGTTCAAACATCAACACACTTTCCCGATGTATTAGTAGATGATTGCATGTGTAGAATCCCACACCATGCACACTGATTTTATTTATGGCCTCTTGCTCTTGACCTTTTCCATGTTCAAATGGAAACCTCCATAGGATTGATAGATTCAACCTGCTCTAGAGTAGCTGATTATTATAGTAAATTATGAATCTTGGCAAGTTCCAGCTGCCATAAACATTTTATCTCGTGACCAAGCAACGGAAATCAACAGTGAAGATTTGAATTACGGGATTGCCATTCTGCGAATAGCCTGGATGCTTTCACAAAATTTATCTGTTGTTCATATACAAGTACTGATTAATGCTGTAATTATCTGCATCGCTAGAGTAGTTGAGACAACTGACAAACTTGGTTTCACTGAGTTACAACTACTTGAGGCCCAAGAGCAAGAAMGRCMTAATTTCGAGGGTCTTGAWAMTRKSMTTATGRTTATCAATGATATACT
>JASDQU010295196.1:0-14188 GCA_032191745.1 Picea mariana | reverse complement strand
ATCATGAATTTCATGGGATGCATTTTCACTTTCAGGTGTCTTCTCTGTTACGAAATTTTTCAATACTTCCATGATCTCCTCTTTTAAACCATCCATATTTGCCTCCAACTTAGCTTCCATCTCTTGTAGTTCATCTTTTGTTACTATATTCTTTTGTAAATCATTTATGTCCCTATGCATTTCTTCACTTTCATCAAGAGTCCAAGCAGGATTGCCTAGAGGCTTATTTGGTGTAGAAGTTCCCTTTTTGGGTGGCATGTTGGTCAAGTATCACTTTTGAACCTTGATTTTGAGGTGGTTCTGCTAGACAATATTTAGTCTGTTGTATATCCCAAGTTTCATCCCTTCTGGGTATGAAACTTTATTTTATGTAGTTCTCTGATATTTCTTGTCTGCAATGCCATAGGTCTGATCAAAATTGGATGTGCCAAGTGGCATTTACGGTAACTTCCCCACAACTTGCTTATTTTTGTCCTTTTCAGGAGATCTCACTTGTATAGCATGCCCCACACAAAATAATTGATATAAAATTCTGAAACTCATACCCAAAATACTACAGACTGTCAACTATCCAATGAAACCAATCTCATTCAATTTTGATACTCTAGGAATAAGTTATGATTGTTTTACCTGGAACACCTTCTTGAGACTAGTCAATAGGACCAGTCAGATACCCTATCTTCCACAGGGTGTATTCACAAATGTAAGATAACCCAGAAGCTAAAATTTTTACCACAGATACCTTAATAATTTATGTGAATAGCCTATAGATTTCAGGGTCTGAAACATTACAAAAAAAAAATTATAGCGAAAATTTTGCAATAACTCAATTCAGGATGATTCCAGAACCCTATCTTGAACAGGTTGTATATCCGAAAGTATAAGACCTTAGGAGCTAAAAGTTTAACCCAACGTACCTTGATCTGTCTACTAAATATCCTCCAAGTCGTTCCTTCTGAAACATTGTAGAAAAAAAGTTATAGCAAAAATCACAAGGTGTCTCAGATGTACCAGCGAAACCCCAAGACCTTGAGCTCTGATACCATATGTTAAGAACCAAATATCAATATAGCATAGAAAAACCTCAAAATAAGTACTCAGTGCCTTGAAAAAGAGATAATTTTAGATAATAAGCCTCTTCGAGGGGGCAACCTCCTTTTACCCCACATAAATGTTCAAGTACAAGATGATTCCAAATGAAAATGTCTCATTGGTATATATAGGAGACTAGGAGGTATAATAAAAACTAATGGAATAAAGCCGATATAAATAAAATAACATTACTAATGTAATATTCCCCAATTAAGGGGTAATGAGCCAATATTAGGGCTTAACAGTTTCTCAAGCTATAACCTAAGGGAAGCTCCAACTCCCCAATTTTTTGGCTACAAGAAGAAGGAGGCTACAACCCCCTATTTTCTCCAGCTACAACTGGAAGGTGGCTACAACCACATGTCCTTGCCCCATCCAACCTCCCTGATGTATAAGTAGAATTATGGAACCACTTCCACACTATCACTGTGAGATATACTGTTGTAAACCTATACCAATGAACCTGCACCGAACAACATGTACCAATAACATGAACCATGCATCAACCATGCATCAACCTGTACCTCAAACTATAATCAAACTATACCATAAACAAGTGCATAAACCATGCATCAACCATGCATCAACCTGTACCTCAAACTGTAATCAAACTATACCATAAACAAGTGCATAAACCATGCACCAACTTGTACCTCAAACTCAACCAAAATTCCTCATCAATTTCATCATCCAAATCTGATTTGTAACTTTGTAATAAACCTTGTTGAATTATGGCTTATTCTAGAGAGCGAACTTGTAGAGCGTGCCCTACACAAAATATTTGTTGTATGGATCTAAAAATTGTAAACAGAATATGATAGGCTATACTCTAACCAATACATTTGGTCTTACTTAATTTGGATCTATTATGAAGAAGTTATGACGTTTTTACCTGAAACACTTGTTTTAGACTAGTTTCAGGACTAGCCACAAACCCTATTTTCCACGGAGTGTAACTCCAAAAATACAACGACCCACGAGCTTAAATTCATACCACAACTACTTGGATATGTTTCCTCAATGGACTCCCAATTTCACGGTTTGAATCATTCTAGAAAAAATGTTATTGCAAAAATGGTGAGATGACATGTAAATAACATACCTTAGAAAGCAACATCAAAAGAATTTATCCTCCCTTGAATTTCAGCCTTCTTTAATTTAGCTTCCCTCTGAAATTCATCTTAGATATCCTTTGGTTACCTCAGTCACCTGTAGATATTCAATATGCTCAAGTGTGATTGAAATGAGAGATCCTTGCCTCTTATTTATACTTTCATGTAGCTTCCTTAGAAGCATCTTCTAGACCACTTTGTCCACATAGCCGCTTTATCCACATAGTCAATTATGTCCAACTTTGCCCAATTTGCTACTTGTCCATATATCCAATAGCCACTTGACTACTTAACCAATTTTCCTCATTTTAGGGTTAACCTTATTATAACTACTTTCCATAATTAGAAAGTTCTCCATTTACTTTATTATTTAAATAATCCTCCTTGACTTTGTCACTTCACTTTATTATTTAAATAATCCTCTTTGACTTTGTCACTTCACTTTATTATTTAAATAATCCTCTTTGACTTTGTCACTTCACTTTATTATTTAAATAGTTTCTTCTTTGAAATAACTTTTATTCTTTGACCTTTTGGGGCTTTAAGCCAACATATGAGGGTTCTCCAACTTCGTAAGGCCATAAATCTCAAACCGTGAGGAGTTATGTGATGTTCCACATACCACTAGAAATGGCATGACATGTACTATCCATCTAGAATAGTCTTACCTGCAAAAATATCAAAACTCATACCATTATACATAAAACAAACTTGGGTCCATTACTCAAACCTTTGTGCTACCAGAATTCGCTACCATACTTTGTTCAAGCGTTGACATCAATGAAAACCAAACCAATTAATCAACAATCTCCTCCTTTGGCATTGATGGAAAAACTCTGATGCAATACTGAAATCATATCACTCATGCTCCCCCCATAACCATGTATGCATCTCTGTGACCAACACTCCCCCTTGAACTATGCCTCTGTCCTTTTCATCTGATAAATCTCTCCCCCTTTTTCATCAATGGCAAAGGTATCTTTCCATTCAAGTCTTCTCCTCCTAACTGACTCATCTAATCTCCCAACATGAACTGTCCTCTTTATGGTGCTTCCTCATGTACATATAAGACATATAAGATAAGCATTCAAAATCATTCATTTTGGAGTATACATAACTCTGAGTCTTTAGAGAAGATACTCAAAGGCTTCCTGTGGAAGCAATTTTGTAAAGATGTCTGCCACTTGTTATTTTGTGCCCACATATTCAACTCTAATGTTCTTTTTTGCAACATGTTCCCGTACAAAGTGATACTTGATTGGAATGTGCTTCGTCTTGGAGTGCATCATCGAATTCTTTGAGATACTGATGGCTCTTGTGTTATCACAATAGATTGGAATGGGCTCATCATACTCAACCTATATATTTGTCAGAGTTTGTTTCATCCATAGAACCTATGTACAACATGTTGTTGTTGCAGTATACTCTGCCTCTGCTATAGATAAAGATACTAATGATTGTTTATTTCTTAGCCATGATACTAAACACTCACCCAAGTAGAACGTTGCTCCACTAGTGCTTCTTCAGTCATCAATGCAACATGCCCAATCTACATATGTGTAGGTAATAAGTGATATATCCTTTCCTTTTGGATACCATAATCCAAACTCTTTTGTTCCTTTGAGATATCTGAAAATCATCTTCATTGCCAATACATGTGATTCCTTTGGTGCTGCTTGAAATTGTGCCACCTGTCCAACTTCCTGCATTACATCTGGTCTGGATGTTGTCATATATAGTAGGCTACCAGTCATTGACTTGTATTGCCTATGATCTGTAGACTTTGAATCATCATTTTTTCTCAACTTGCAACTGGTTTGCATGGGAGTGATAACTGGTTTGCAATCTTCCATTCTGAACCTCTTTAACATTTCTCTAATATACTTGGTTTGAGAAATAAAAATTCATTGGTTTCTTTGACGTATCTAAAGACCCAAAAACAAGGATAGTTCTCCAAGTAATGACATTTCAAACTCATTATGCATTTCCTTTGCAAATTTCTGGCTTAACCTGTCATCAGTACTTCCAAAAATAATATCATCAACATAAACTTAAATTAATAAAATACTATCTTGAGTTACCTTGATGTAGAGGTTGTTGTTTGCACTTCCTTTTTTGAACCCTGCATGTTGTAGATCTTTATCCAGTCTAGAGTATCATGCTCTAGGATCCTGTTTTAGACCATACAAGTCCTTCTTTAATTTACACACATAATTTGCATTCTCTGACAACTGAAATCCTTCTGGTTTTTCAATGTAGACTTATTCTTCAAGTTCCCCATTCAGAAAAGATGATTTTATGTCCATCTGATACACTTTAATATTTTTGGAGCATTCATAAGATAAAAGCAATTCGATCGCTTCCACTCTGGTAACGGGGGAAAATGTCTCTTCAAAGTCGATTCCTTCAACCTGTGCATATCCTTTACATACCAATCTATCTTTGTTCCTTGTAGTATGTCCATCTTCATTCAATTTATTCCTGTATACCCACTTTGTGCCAATCACATTCTTATCCTTTGGTCTTGGAACCAATTCCCAAGTGTCATTTTTCTCTATTCGATCCAATTCTTCATCCATGGGCTTATTCCAAAATTCATCCTTGTTGGCGTCTTCAAAACAAGCTGGTTCAATCGTAGATGAGAGTGCTAGGTGCATTTGTTTTGGTGAATGGATCATTCTTCTAGTCTCAACTCCTGCATCCTTGTTTATGATAATATGATCTGAAGGATGATTATTTTGTACTCGTCTGCTAGGTGTCTTTGGAGGCACTTGCTGAAATTGCTCTTCTGCTTCTATCGGATCTTGTTCATATTCCCCTTCTACTTCTTTTTCATCTTCTGCTTCTTCTTTTTAAAGTTGTTCCATTGATTCATTTTCTTCTTCCTTTAACTCTTGTCTACATGTTTCATCAATTGTTACATTGATTCTTTCCACAACTTTGTTCAATCTCAGGTTGTAACACTTATATGATTTCCTTGTACTTGAGTAACCAACAAGTACTCTTTTGTCCACACGAGAGTCAAACTTTCCCATTCTACCATCTTCTCTTTTGATGTAGCATTTGCTTCCAAAAACTCTGAAGTGCTTCACATTTGTTGGTCTTCCTTTCCATAGCTCGTAGGGAGTTTTTTCAGTGTTGTTTCTGAGCATTACTTTATTTTGAATGTGAACTATTGTATGCACTGCCTGTGTCCACAAGATATCTGTCAATTTGGAATCCATTAGCATTGTTCGATCCATTTCCTATATTGTCTTGTTCTTTCTTTCAACAACT
Source organism: Picea mariana (assembly GCA_032191745.1). Taxonomy (NCBI): domain Eukaryota; kingdom Viridiplantae; phylum Streptophyta; class Pinopsida; order Pinales; family Pinaceae; genus Picea; species Picea mariana. Next base: position 8,708 of record JASDQU010295196.1, on the reverse strand, counting down.
CCATTATGTTGAGGTGTCCTAGCAATAGAGAATTGTCTTTTTATTCCATGCCTATTGTAGTAGTCCATAAAGTCCTTTGAAGTGAACTCTCCTCCATTATCATATCTCAAGCATTTGATTTTTGAATCCATTTCATTTTCAACCATTTCCTTGTAGACCTTGAAGTTTTCAAAAGCTTCTGACTTATTCCTGAGAAAGAAAATTGTAGTCATTTTTGTATAATCATCAAATAATAACATAAAATATTTAACACCTTTTAAACCCTTTGTTTTAGTTGGTCCAACTAGATCAGTATGCACAATTTCTAGTGGTCTTGTCGTTGAATATTCTTTTGATTTAAACATGGTCTTTGTTTGCTTTCCTTGTTGACAATGCTTGCATAAAGTGTTGGTTGGTTTAGTGATCTGGGGCATTTCTCTAACTTCTTCCCTTTTTCTAACTTTGACAAGGTTATCAAAATGTATTTGACCCATTCTTTTGTGCCATAGCCAAATTTCATCTTCCTTTCCTAGGAAACACTTTTCATTTCCAATTTCACTTAATACATACATGTTGCTTGAAGTTCTCGCAGTTGTTGCAATCAATTTTCCCGAACCTTATTTTCTTATATCGAACTTTTGTGAATCGAAAGTAACTTTATGACCTTGGTCACGCTTTTGATTCACACTTAGAAGATTATGTTTCATATATTCTACTAGTGGAACATTTTATGCCTTGGTATTCTTGTTCCCAATTCTGAATGTGCCTTTTCCAATGATTTTAGTTGAATCATCATTTTCAAAGGAGATCGATCCATCTCTTTCCTTTCTTAATGTAAGAAACTTGTCTCTATCACCTATCATGTGTTTTGAACAACCACTGTCAACACACCAACCACGTTTCTTCTTCTTAGCTTGTAGAGCGAGTGTGCATTGTTCATTGCTATATTGATTATGTTTTCTTATCCATGTCCTTTTCTGAGGTTCCTATATCTGACTGTTGTTGTTCTGTTGTGGTTCTCTAGGAGGGACTTTCATTCTGCAATATTTGGCTATGTGTCCAAAGTTGTTACATTTATAGCATTCCACCGTAGTGCTCAAAGATTCAAACCCATTGCAACTTCTTCTTTGTGTTTCACTAGGCCTTCTTGGATAACCCTTTTGTGTATGACTTTCAAAGTTGTTTATGTTCTTGTTGTTAGCTCTGCAATTCACAACTTTATGTCCAAAATTAGTACATGCATAACATAAACCAAAAAATATAGTTTGATACCTAGGAGTTGAAGATATTCTAAAAGGAGGTACTCTTATGAATCCTTCTTCTTCCTGAGGCCTATATGTTTTTGTCAGTCGTTGATTCTGAAATCTGAATCTTCTCGGTGGAGGAGTGTCCCTGTAATTTTCTTTGTAGACCTTCCTATCCCCTTTGATTTTTTCTACACATCTTTTTGGATATGTTTCTTGTGTTGTTGTTTTGGAGCTTGATCCCTTTTCTGTCTGATTGTATCCAAGTCCAGAGTTGTCATGATGAGTTTTTTTACTATTGATAATGTTATTAAAAACTTTTGAGTTTTTTTGCATATTTTTCTTTTGAATATCCTTTCTTAATGTGACAATTTCTTCTTCCAAATTTCCAATGATCCTGTCTCTTCCTTCTAGTTGTTCTTTGAGTGTTTCTTCAATTCATTTATCTTCTTCAATTTGAACCTTCAAATTTGTAATCATTTGTTCTAGTTCTTGAGTGTTTTCTTTCTTGTCTAGTTCCGCTTGTAGTTTCTTGTTTTTCTTCCTTTCTCTTCTGATAACTTCTATGGAACACAATAATTCTTCTCGGTAGTCAACTTCCGCCTCTTCACATTCTTCTTTGACCTCTTCATATGATTCTTCAGCCTCTTCATATTATTCTTCATAGTCTTCTTTATCGCATTCTTCTACTTCCATGAATAGAACTCTTTTTGTCTCACTGTCATTGACTTCATCTTCATCTGATGATGAGATGTCTTCTTTGGTGCATAAGATTTTCTTGAAAACTTTCTTTGTGGTTCTTTTTCCTTTATATGTTTGTTTGCTATTTGAGTAACCTTCATCATTTCTCTTTTTATTATGAAGACATTTTTTAGCAAAATGACCAATACCATCACAATTAAAACAAATCAAAAGAATATTACCTCTATACCTACCATTGGTTTCCTTGTTCAATCTTTCGAGACATCACTGTTGCTACTATGTTATTTTTCTTTTTGCTTTCCCTTTTGATTTGACCTTTTGGATGCTTTGAAGGATGCTTCTTTTATATCTGGATTTTCCTATTCAGTTCTCATTTCATATGTTGTGAAGATTCCATGTAGTTTGTCCATGCTTATTGAGTTTAGATCTGCTCTTTCTTCTAGTGTTGGTATCTTAGGGTGAAATATCATAGGAAGATATATTGGTACCTTTTGAACAATTATAGATTCTTTGATTTCTTCTCCCAATACCAAGATTTCATTTACTATTTCATTGACTCGTAAAAAGTAAGCTGCAATATTCTCATCTTCCTTCATCTTTAGTTGTTCGAACTGACCTCTGTAAGTTTGAAGATTTGTTTCTTTGACTTTTGAATCTCCTTCACAAATATTTTGAATTTTGTCCCAAATCTCTTTAGTGGATTTACAATGTGCAACTTTGGTGAATATCGATTCTCCAAGAGCATTCATAAGTGCATTTGTGGCTTTGGAATTATTATGACCGAGTTTCATTGCTTTGTCATTTGTCGGCGGAACTACTGGTGTTGTGTATCCATCTACAATTGATTGCCAAAATTCAAATCCTGTGCCTATATATATGTCTTCATACTTATGCTCCAAAATGCATACTTCTGTCCATCAAATTGTGGTATTCCATTTTTATACATGTTGTTTCTCTCCATGATCTACCTTTCAGTGATTAAAATGATTTCTGAAGGATCCTTCTCTGATACCAATTGTTGGATTATTGAGAGGGGGGGTGAATCAGTAATAGAGAAATCTAATCATTTTTAACCATATAATTCAAGTGTTATATCAATGTAGCATTATCATCCAATATTTTCAGAGTAAATAAACAATGAACAAATGAAAAATCATACACATACACAGTACACCATTTTTTTTACGTGGAAACCCAAAGCAGGAGAAAACCACAAAATGATTTTTCTTATATGTCTTGAAGAATTACATTCATTGGAAGCACCAACTTCCTTTTTTTTCCAGTTGCAACTGGAAGGAGACTCCAACCCCCTAGTTTCTTAGGCTATAACCTGAGGGAAGCTCCAACTCCCCAATTCTCTAGCTACAACCAGAAGGAGGCTACAACCCCCTATGTTCTTCGGCTACAACCAGAAGGTGGCTACAACCATCTGTCATTCCCCCATCCAACTTCCTTGACATATAAGTAGAATGATGGAACCAATTCCACACTATCATTGTGAGATATACTGATGTAAACCTGTACAATTCAACCTGCACCAAATAACTTGTACCAATAACCTAAACCATGCATCAACCATGCATCAACCTATACCTCAATCTGTAATCAACTTGTACCATAAATAAGTGCATCAACCATGCACCAACCTGTACCTCAACCTTAACCAAAATCCATCATCAATTTCATCATCCAAATCTGATTTGTAACTCTGTAATAGACCTTGTTGAATTCTGGCTTATTCTAGAGAGCGAACTTGTAGAGCGTGCCCCACACGAAATATTTGTTGTATGGATCTGAAAATTGTACATAGAATACTATAGACTATACTCTAACCAACACATTTGGTCTTACTAAATTTGGATCTGTTATGAAGAAGTTATGACATTTTTACCCGAAACACTTGTTTTATGCTAGTTTCAGGACTAGCCAGAAACTCTATTTTCCACAGAGTGTAACTCCAAAAATACAATGACCCACAAGCTGAAATTTGTACCATAACTACTTGGATATGTTTCCTCAATGGCCTCCCAATTTCACAGTCTGAATTATTCTAGAAAAAACATTTATCGCAAAAATGGTGAGATGACCTGTAAATAGCATACCTTAGAAAGCATCATCAAAAGAATTTATCCTCCCTTGAATTATGGCCTTATTTACTTCACCTTCCCTCTGAAATTCGGCTTAGATATCATTTGGTTACCTCATTCACCTATAGATATTCAATATGCTCAAGTGTTATTGAAATGAGAGAGCCTTGCCTCTTATTTATACGTTCATGTAGCTTCCTTAGAAGCATCTTATAGACCACTCTATCCACATAGTCACCTATGTCCAACTTTGCCCAATTTGCTACTTGTCCATATATCCAATAGCCACTTGACTACTTAACCCATTTACCTCATTTTAGGGTTAACCTTATTATAACCACTTTTCATAATTAGAAACTTCTCCATTTACTTTATTATTTAAATAATTCTCCTTGACTTTGTCACTTCACTTTATTATTTAAATAATCCTCTTTGACTTTGTCACTTCACTTTATTATTTAAATAATTATCTTGGACTTTGTCACTTCACTTTATTATTTAAATAATCCTCTTTGGCTTTGTCACTTCACTTTATTATTTAAATAATTTTTTCTTTGCAATCACTTTGACTTCTTTGACCTTTTGGGGCTTCAAGCCAACATATGAGGGTCCTCCAACTTTGTAAGGCCATAAATCTCAAACCATGAAGAGTTATGTGATGTTCCACATACCACCAGAAATGGAATGACATGTAATATCCATATAAAATAGTATTACCTACAAATATATAAAAAATCATACCATTATACATCAAACAAACTTGGGTCCATTACCCAAACCTTTTTGCTACCGAAATTCGCTACCGAAATTTCTTCAAGGGTTGACATCAATGAAAACCAACCCAATTAATCAATAGCCATGTCATCATCATGAAATCCACCTGTACCCTGTCAGTTTTATAGATGGACACATGGCAGCCTAAGGGCCTGCCACCTGTCCTACCCTATTTGACATTTTTCCTGATGGTCAAAATCTTCAAAACACCATAACTTCTTCATACGAAATTAGTTTGAGGAGATTCACGCGTAGTTAGAAATATCTCAACGAGATCTATGCAATGAATTCATTTTCATTAGCATTTGAGAAGATCATTTTTTGAGCATTCCATATCCTCCTGGATCACGCGTACACCTTGAAAAGCATGTAGATCTAGGTCATACAACAAACCATACTTTGCCAAGTTTGTCCAAAATTGTATTTCTCTCATGGGCCATTATCCTTGTTATGGGAGCCTTGATTTAGCATAATGAAATGGTTCTCAACACCAATTTTAACTCCATGGTTTTTCCATGGGTATATACCCAAAAATATTGGTGTTTATGTGTGCATTATTTGGTTTCTATTTTTTCATCCGTTGTCTTTATTTGAGTTGAATATTCCTACAATTTGTTTTTTTTTTTGAGCTTCTAATCTAATTTGCAGTAAGGAAATCACTAAATAACAAGATACCTAGGTGTTGGAGTAAGGATTTTCCAACAAAATATGCCTCTAGAAGAAGCTACATGGGAAAATGAATAGTTTGTGAAGAAACACCCTCAATTACAAGCTTTGAGGGAAAAGATTTTTTAAAGAGGCCCTAATAATCATTTATTATTAGTTTATTTGTTATATTATTAGGTTGGATACAACATTTTTCTATACTCTTTCATTATAATTGTACCCTTTGTTGTCTCAGATACACACACACACACTAAGGAGACATAGTGTAACACACATGTCCCCCTATCCATTCTTAGGCCAGTAGGATGTTTTGTTTTCTCCTCTTCTTTCTCGGAATGAGTATTTGAGTCCATTGGTGCTTATGTGAACACTTCTCTTATAACAACAAAGAGTATATAAAGTCTTTTCAGTTCACTTCAAAAATCCTCCACAAGGTTTTCTATGGTGACCAGATCTTAGACACCCCCAATCAAATAGTCAACATTCATTTCAAACTCAAAACAATGTCCCGTGACTATTCAAACTCATTCCCATTAGGATGTTCAATCACCAGAGTTGGTTTCCTCACCGATGGAATTTCTCTAATGGATCGTCCTCAAGGATCCAATGATCCTTGGACCCAATGCTACAAAGGATACAATTACCTTGGTGCCTCTACCTGTGAAAATTGTATACCTTCCTCATACGTCCATTCTACCTACTATGAGTGGGGACCCATGAAATCCACGACTGGGATATAGTATTTCCATATGTCGACCGACAGTTCATCTTTGTCCTCAGAGTCACTCCACATCAGGGAATTTCCATTCATGTATCGTGGAACACTCCCAACTCACTCACTTCAACCATCAATTGTTCCCCATACTACTCATCCAATAGACATCGTGTTCCTCAGGGTTTACATCTATTCACTAGTTAATATTTATGAACCCTCCTCTTCGAAGTGATTCATGTGAAATCCAACGGATGATATCTTGGGGAAAAATCCCCTAGATATCTGTGGTCCTTGGGCTTCCCAATCATCAGACCCTTATCCTGATCCTCCACCGAGATATTTTATAGGCCTTACTACGATACACTAGCATCTGGATCCAATGGTTAATAATTGATCCCAAACACACTGCCAAATATCAAGGATCCCTGTTGACTCGGGGTATTTCCATCCGATTCTTAACACATTCCCCCATTTTATCACTATGTTGGTAGCACCATCCGATCAACTATCCATATATGTTCGCTCCACTGAATCAATGACTGCGAACATCCCCATATTAAAACCTTGTTTTCCTTCATGGTATCAGTTTGAATCTAGACTTCAACATTTTAGGGTTTCTTCTAAGTATTCTCTAATGTTCTACCAACTGTTAAGAGCCCAAAATTTCATTCTTAAATAGACTAAGGAATTCTCACTTCACCTAAGTTGAATTTGTTCATATTTTTCAAGCTTTCCACTTAAATCTGGTAAATTTCACAGGTTTCAAGGTTCCCTAACCCTTACATGGATTTTCTCATACCAGGGCACTCTATTATTTCTCCCAAATGAAGGTTTTATCCATATCATGTAAAATTTCCTCTCAATGGTAAGGGTTCAACAGAATTGAGGCTCTCAGAGTCTACACAAAGACCCTTCCCAATCACTAAGATATCTATTTTCCAGTTTCAAGATGAATATTTTCTTCATATCTTGCAAGCTTTCCAAGACAAGTCTTGCAATCCTCAAAGGGATATACTCTACCCTTACATAGTTATCATGGATTCCTAAGTTTAACAAGTTGTCCAATGGAGAAAAACATAATCACTCCATTTTACTTAGGAATTCAATCATACATTCATATTTCCTATTTAACCTTGAAATAACAGATTTACATCCACACATTAAGTTAAAAACAATTATTTGTTCTATAAATGTCAATAGCCCACTAATTGAGAGAGGACACCTTTCCTCCCAACCTTAGGCTATGTTGCAGAGTGCCTTCCTAGAGCATGCAAAGCCATGATACCACAAGGGGATTGATTCAGCTGGTTGTTATATTTAGAATGATCCAAGAAGGTTACTCTCCTTCCTCCACTGGAACCTATGCACAAGGAGTCCCTCAGAAATACTAGTGTCATTTTATTTCAAGTAGGTACCATGTTGCAATCCATTGTATCTCTAATCTATATTTGGGTCTTCTCTGTCCAAGGTGCTCATCAATATTTTGGACAAGATTTCTATTTTCTTCAGGAATAAATTTCCAACTTCTTCTCTTTCTCAAATATGTGCAACATAACTCCTTTGTTCATTGCACCATATGTTTGTGAGTTTGTAACTCACTCAATTTTACAATATCTTGCTACTCATTCACTATTGGAAACTATTGCTCCTTCATTTATTCTCCTTTACACATCTACTTCCTCTCGCATGTATGTTCTTTATGCATGTCACTCATGCCTCTCTCTATCCTCTCTTCTCCCTAGGTGATTTTTTTCTACCTTTGGAATTTTCCTTTTCCCAATCCTTGGGATTCCCATGAATTATGTTAGAAGTGACTTCCAGTAAGAGATCCAAATTTTTGAAGGTGCAATCTAGGGATGTACTTTTGCCAGGTTTTTCAGCTGACCCTTGCCTCTTCAAGAGATCAGATCTGTCAGCAATATTAACTACATCAACCACTAATCGTGTCTCTTGATAACTTCTTGTGTGTCTCCATGCAGGTTCAAGTAGGATAACAGGTGTGTATTTATGTTTGTAAGTGTATGCAAGCTTGCTAAGAAAGCTTCCTTTTTCCTCACTGAAACTTCTAATCTTCCACCTAATAAATTCCACCTTACCAACCACCTCATCAATTCCCACTTGTGATATCATGGCCAATAATCAAGTATTTTCCCTCTCAGTTAGTTGTTTGATTCTTTTTATTAATCAAAACGTGAATACATGCTTCATAATCACATTATATGAAGTCTTATAATAATTACAGTCTTGGGGGAAAATAGGGTGTTGCATTCCCCTCTCCCTTAAAGAAACATCATCCTTGGTGTTTAAAACACCATATATATACAATTATATAGAAAATAGAAATGGGTATGCAAATATCATAGCATCCCACAGGTCCCAAGTAGCCTCATCTACTCCAAAGTGCTTCCATTGCACCTTGACCTACATCATGGCTCAGTTCCAGAGCATTGTTTCTCTCCTATCTAGGATGCATTAAGGTTCGGGTTGGAATTCTCTCTCTAGATCCATGTGTATCACAGTCCAATAAATAACATGATTAGA